>VXBO01012131.1:380177-466954 GCA_013400135.1 Rhinoptilus africanus | reverse complement strand
AAAAAAAAAAAAAAGGAGAAAGCTAAATCACCACAGAATATGCAGAATCCTCAAGAAAAATTAACTTTTAAGTGAAAAAATCTGAGTTACAGAGAGATCCAGAAATAACAGTTGGGTCCTTATGTCCAAAATCAAAGTTAGAATCATAGAATCAGTGAGGCTGGAAGGGACCTTTAAGATCATCAAGTCCAATCAAAGTTCTAATGGAGCTCTGGATCAGGCTTTCAATTTCTTTACTAGAAATAGTTAATATCCTACTTACCAAGAGTTATGAAGTTCTTGCATATGCCAGTAAAAGAAGTTTACAACTGCAGTGGTGTGCAGATAGGCTAGAATGAAAATTATGTCTCCATAGTACCAGAATTCAATTGTAAAAATAAAACGTGCACCAATAATAAAATTACATTAAAACATGAAACTGCAACAATTTATCCAAGGGAAAGCATCCTTGTGGATACGCAGCAGCTTTAACTTAGAAACTTTCTATATATTAAGATTCTACTGAATCATTTTAAAATTTTATTTTTGCTAAGCTTGTTTATTGTCTCATTTTTTCACGTTAGACCTCACCATAATCAAAGAACGGAAGACCTAAACTGATACAGAAGACTAATATTCCTAGTATGTTATTCATTAATGCTTAATTCCATTGTGCCGTAGCTTTGCTGCATATTTGATGACATTCCTAGTGCATTTTATCACCTCAAAAATTGTCCTTTATTATGGCAGTTAAACTCCAGCAATATATAAAAAATTATGACTCTCTCTGGAACACCAAACTACATTATAAGAACGGTATAAGATCATCATTTTTAAAGATTTAGAAAAGCTGTGTTTGCTAGAGAGAAAATAAAGAACAGGAGGGTATCAGGTTAGATCAACAGCCGCGGCGCTGGCAAACCCCCGTCTGCTCCCGCCGTGATGCTCCCAAGCGTCGGAAAACAGACCCAGCCTCCGTGTTTGCAGTAGAAGGGGCTTGAGATTTACTGGCTTCCTAAAAGCTGTACTACAAAAAGTACATTTGAGCCATACAGCGTAACCATGTAGGAAAAAAAAAAAAAAAAGCAATATAAAATAAAAGTTCCACTTCTGCTTCAAACACTTTTGTTGTTACAGCTTTATGGCAGTAGTGCTTAAAACGACCCAGTTCGGAGGGGGCTGCCCTGTAAAACCTCTAAAAGGCGATAACTGCTGCTCTGAGGAAAAGATGAAGACCCAGGGCTGGAGTCCGAACGAGCAAATTCCCGACTCAATAACATTATTTGTGTTTTGAATTTTGGCATATTCCCATTGCTTGCTATCAAATAGAAAAGAGAGACTCCAAAGTCAGACACCGGAATTACGTTGAGAGGAACAGAATTGAAGGTCTGTAAGGAAGTCCTGGGTGCATCTGCCGATCTGCGGGATGAACAACCACGGGGGTGCAAAACACTTTGTATGGTCTCGTATGGCGTAAATCCAAAAATAACGCAATCCTCCCTCTGTCTTTAAAGAGTCTGATTGAGTCAGACTGGGACCGGCGTTACTGCGTTGTGCATAAAAATAGCAAAGGCAAAGTTCTCAAAAATAATGTCAGAACACTTTATAAAACACTGTTTCTTTAGGAACAACTGTAGGCGGTAAAATCTCTGGCTGCGGGTAGAGACAGAAACAAAGCCCCCAAAATACCATGTTTAAAAGCATAACGTACAGCCGAGCAACGATACAAATTAGAACTATGCTCAACACAAAACATCCGCTAAGTATCTCAGTCTTGCAGCTGGTTCATAAATCCTCAAAACTGGCAAATTCCAAGTCCTAAATTGAAATTCGCAGGGAGAAGCGAAGGAAGCCGCCCTTGATGATGGCCCTTCCAAGGCTGCAGAGGAAGCCCTGGTCCCACCATGGCGCTACAAAGGTCTTCTTGAGCGTGGCCAGTGGCCATGAACCCAAGGAGATGGTAACCCAGCAGGGCTACCTCCCGAGAATGAAAAGCAACCAATCTGAAAGGAGACTGGATTCCAGGGAAATACAACATTGCCTGTTTTCCTGTAAATAAGTGCTATGATTAAGATACACACAGTCAAACCCACGTCTCTCCAGCTGAGGCTCTGAGCCATTAAAGCCATTGAAAACCAGCCTGGTACCTGCCAGGGGAGTTCCCGGCTGGCTGCCCTGCCCTCCCACACACCCGGCAGTGGGCACTGGGCAGCCAGGCTCGGCCCCTTCCCACCTCCAGTTACTTGTTTCCTTCCCAAAACCCCCGAATGCCAGACTGCTCACAAACAAAACCCTCCCAGGCTGGTTTGGCTCCCCAGCAAAAAGCAATTTCCTGCAACCTTCACACACACCAAGGAATCCTGTGCTCTATGACATGGTTTTATTTGTCTGAACTGCCTCTTGGAGCTCCGCGCTGTAATTTAGGAGGCTGCTTAGTGCTGTGCTGTTCTTGCAGGGATATTTCCCCCCCTAGTAATAATGATGCCACCTCTGGATAGTGAATCGTTATGAACTGCAAGCACAAAATGATCTCTAATGATGAAGCTTTTCTAACTACAATTTGGAGTGTTCCCATGTTCCTAATTCTTTTTTTTTTTTTTTTGGAGAGGTAATGTAGTATTTTAGCCTTCTCTCAGCTAATGGTATTTTCTTGGTTGTTATATATCTGTTAGGGCAAGTAAAGACTTGTCAGTTCTTCAAAGGCTGAGAAATCCAGAGAACAGCAATGACACAATGACAAATCTCAGTGGGAAGGGAGAGAGGATTAGAAATCTTTCAAGTATTCTTCTGGAAGGAAACCTGTTTTCTTATTTTTCCACCCAAGAAGAGACCAGCATTTACAACATGAAAAAAATCCGTCACGAACTCGGCGTCAGGCTTGCAAAGGCCCTGCAATAGGTGAGGTCCATGAGGAGACGGACAGGAGCTCCTGTGCTTTGAGCTACTGGGGACAAAAGCTAACACAGAACTACTAAGATATGCACCCAAAAAGCAAACAGGATTTGGCATTCACATCTCTTAGCTAGAAAGATCAACTAATGTTTTGGTAGGAAAACAAAAGAAAACAGGAAATCAGGCTGGGGGACATGGAGGGTTAGAGGAAAAGAAGGTGGCGTCCATAATGTTTTGTTTCACCTCCAGTTCCTTGCGCCTCATCCAACGGAAGACAGACAGATCTGCTTATTACTCCTATATACTTCTAGCAGGATGAAGTTCTCTTCCCTGTATGCTTCAGTAACCATCCCCAACCCTCTTCTGGGGAACTGCTCTCTAATTAGCACACACTATTCTGCTTGCTGCTTCCCGAGTGTAATTGAAGCTCGAAGTGATGCTTCTCAGACAGCACTAACCCTCAGCTCTGCATCATCGCAGGTGCCTGTCGCGTGGAGATCACAACAGAAGCAAAACTACACGTGGTCTAACTTCACCAAGAGAAAATTTCATCAAGTATCATTAGCAAACTGCCATTATATTATGTACATTCATATTTCATGGCATTTTGATGAAAGCTGAATAAAGTTCAGATTCACATACACGTCTGATAAAAACATACATAAGCACAGCGTTCTGCACAGTCTCGGAAGGAAATCATCTCTAGAGCGGATTTGCAGATGTCGGTTGGGATGAATGAGATACCAAAAGACAGTTTACTGTTAGATCCTACCTGGCTTTCCAATTTGTCCTCAGTCCCGCTGCAGCATATTTTCTCTCAAAAGATTCACACGCGAGGTCATTACGGCAAGCTTCTACACTGACCACTGCCTTCTGGGACTCAAAACGTGTAAAATCAGCAAAGCTACGAATGATTTAAATAGGTTATGTTTCCAGTTCTTGGATGGGGAAAATAAAAAACAGAAACAAAACTCTTTAAATTCCTTGGTCTTTTCTTGTCTTTCTCATAATCCTCACCTCCTTCACGTTGGAGTAATGTTCTTAATGTACAGTACTGTGCTTTAATAACCCTCTCTCAAATGAGTACTAAAAATGCAATATAGTTCAATAAAATCACAATCGCCGCGTTGCAAAAACCACCCCCCCCATCCAGTGCCTATGGATAATGAGTTCAATTTAATGGAGTTCTGCAACAAAACGTCGTAAAAGGCACAGAAGTTAGGAGCAAGCTCTTGGAAGGCAGTCCAGGTTTCATCCTTCTTCCATCTCAAACCACCGCAGTTCTACCACAGCTACTGACCAGAGCTCGGCCAGCTCTCCCACCTGGGAGAGGGACCCAACACAAGGTACGTGGGAATGGCAAGTCCTCCGTACAGTCGGGAATACTCCGGGCCCACATACACCGCCCGCAGCTTGGACTGTGTACCCGGCAGTGAAACGTCAAGGGCTGGAGGTGGCTCCAGAAGGGTGGTCCCGGTCCCGCCTGGATATAAGGTGGCTGAAGAGATGTGGAGGTGACCACAAGGTGAAGAGATGTGGAGGCTACCACGATGATGAGGGAATTGGAACACCCCTCTTATGAAGAAAGGCTGAGGGAATTGGGTCTCTTTAGTCTGGAAAAAAGACAGCTGAGGAGGGCTGAAAGCAAAGATTATCCTCCGTCTTGGAAAGCAGAGTTTTGCACCGCATGCTTTGAACAGCAGTCACGGTCTAGTTCCTGAAATGTCTGAATACATTCCCCCTTAGATGCAGGTTTGCCACATCTCAAATAGCGACCTTAATACTGTTTGCAGCAGATCTGAGACCTGGCCTCTGCCGGCGAGTGCGTTTCATCTCTGCAATTCTCCTGTAATCCCATCCCGGCAAGCCACAAATACGGAGAGGCAGGTTTAGGAGCATGAAAAACTTAATAAGCAACAAATATGCTTGGTCCCGCAACTGGGAACCACCACCAGTCTGCAGCCATTTGCATTCGCTTCACATGGGAACCTCGGAAGATGGATTGAGTATGGTTATACCCGAGTTATTCAAGCACAAAGCTCTTCATTGACTGTTTTCTAAAGAGGCTTTTCGATGAACAGCCCATTAAAGACAATGTGATTCTCTTAATTTGATGCTGAATTCAAGAGGTGTATGAAATATTTGTCAATATTTGGACTACCTAATGTGTTTAACCGAAAGAAAAGAGATTGCTGCAGAAATCATTCCTCCAGTAAAGCCCATTCTGCCCTCCAGAGCATCCAAAAACATTATGAATCTTTAAAGTCTTCATTTTCCTTTCAAGAAATGGAGTTATGGCAACAGTATGCCTCTATCTTTGGCAAGCCAATTTTTAAGAAAACATCCTTTTCCTTCACAGAAGGAAGAACAAAGGAAAAACAGACTTTTGTTTTCCCTTTTGCTGCATAAAATAAGAAGCCCAATGCCAAGCATTAGGACTTCTGGGAATCAAACACACGAATAAAAATCTTCCAGGCTGTGGTGGAGGGATTCTGAGAGATGCTGAAGGCCCTCGAGCCCAAGGGGTCAAGGTGGAGAAGGCCAGGGAGGACTTCACAACGCATGTTTCTTATAATTTTTTACTTGCAACTCTAAAATGTGACTTATTAAAATGAGTGAAACCAAGTGAAAATGTACACAAAAGTAACAGCAAGCACATAAGCCAAATTTTTCAGTGTTTTGGGGTAACACTTTGTTTCCAGAGAACATTTCTTAAGCACCAGCGGCAAGCAATGGAAAAAAGCTTGTATTTTCCTAAACTGAATGCGTAAGGCAGAATATCCACCAGCAACAGTTTGTCAAGATTCCCTCCTCATCCTGTACATTTCAGACCCCATCAAGCTTGCACTAATATAGTGAATATCCCACAGGAGGAGGGCAGGAGCAGCACAATGGGCTCTTAAAGATATTAACATTAAGAACTCGTATGCTTTTACAGAGATTGTCCTTGCACTGCAGCAAACCTACAGGCCTACAGGTATTTTTTTCCCTGTGTGAGCAGGAGGAGTATTGTCAAGTTTGCCCAAGATCTGTCTCCAGCGGTCCCAACTCAATGAACTGTTGAGTCCAGACCTGTTACAGCATGGGACATGCTGTACCCGCCTACTGTGCCCCCTAAGAAAGAATAAAAACAAGGAAATTTTTTTTCCAGCAAGAACTCTGGAGAGCCAAAATACTTTTATCTTCTGATCTTTGGTACTTAAGGTAGCAAAGAAATGAGGTCACACCCTCAAATCAACTCTTCAATAAATATTTCAACAATCTTTATGGCGCAAAAAAGTTTTACCACTAGACCTTTTGTGGAAACTTGGTATGGCAAGGAAACATCAGCAAATCTGGAATTCACATGACCAGAGACACAAAAAAAAAAGGATAAGAAAAAAATTAATATGCTGAATATGCCCCTTTCCCTTACTGTTGGGGCATTCGTCATATTAGTCTAAATTTAATTAAATTTTCTTATATTATTTGCAGATCAAATTTCACACTCTTCCACCTACACCTCCTGACATGCACCTACAGCTACACTGCTGAGCAGCCCATTATTTCAATTGTCATTTATTATATCTCATGGGAATTTAAGAGATAAAAAGCTCAACTTAATAGCTGAAAACGTACATGTGTAACTAATTAGTATGAAGAGGAATTTATGCTTGTATTATAAATCCCTGTGCTTTAGGATGTGACTACACCCGTGAATTCTCCTGCGCAAAACCATCCCAGCTGAACCCCTCGGTGCTGTCTCATCCAGCTGAGGAGTAGCTGGCACCGCCTAGAAGTCTCAACACTTTCAATCTGGAATGAGCGATAAGGGGCAATATATTTTCTCCTGAAATTGTTAGGCCTGCTACTTATAAGAAGGAATTTAAATGGTGTTCTGAGTAGTACATGACTTAAAAATCAGTAAATCAATGTAAATTCTAAGAAAAAAGATGTTAACTTTTACTTCACATATAACATCCACTTTCTTTATTATGAGTTCTTTTTGTGACCAGAAAGATGACCAAAGTTATCTTTATATGACATAAACTACTGCCACATGTGTAGGAGAAATTAACACTGCAAATTAAATTAAAATATTCCTCTCAGTTTCAGAGGTTTTAAATTAATCATTCTTCCCAATATTTTGGCATATTGGAAGAACTTGATTAGACTGATTCCAAAACAATGACTGAAAAGACAGCTCTCCAATTTTATTAAATTTCTCTCTGGCATTTCATGCCTACCTACTCACTGAAAGCTTGCGCTAACACCACGGAAAAGCTGCTTTACTATCAAATCTATTTGAATAGAGCGCACTGAATTTTCTATTTAAAATTCTGTTTCTCGAAGCTGACACACACATCGGTTCACTTCATGGCTCATATCTCTGCGTTATAACATTTACAGATACTTGTTCAAACTTTGCACATCCAAATCAAGGTAAGCCATCAGAGTCATTTGCTACCCACGTCGAATCTCCCGTCACTCAGGCGGGAACGTGTCACCCTCTGCGGGCTGGGAGAAAGGCTCTTATTTGAACAGCGGCTCCTCAGCACGACCGGGCTTTGAAGGCCATGGCTGCACGGCTGGCTGGTTGGAGGAGCAGCCAGGAGCAGACGACAGAAGGTGCCGTGGCCACCCTGGCACGCCACCGTTGCAGGGCTGGGGTCTGCCAGGGCAAGCCCGGGACTACCGAGAGGGGTAAACTCAAGATCACAGATCAGCTCAGCACAGCACGGGTCAGTGCTGAATTAATTACATCAGATCCCTTTACAGATAATTTTATCTGTTTTTCGGATAAAATGTAAACGTAAGGCACTTGCAATTATTAGAGACACTCTGGCCTCAATGGCCTCTGGGCCAGGAACTCACTCCACTGTTCATCAGCAGCACTCCACTGTCCACTCCCCTTTATTTTCTGTTTCTTTTAAGAACTTCCAGAAACAGTTTATTTAGATACTCTGACCACAATGTCTGTACCAGCAACGGGGCCGTAGCAGCTTCTCTGTCTGCAGGGCCGTTCACAGACGGACACAGGCATCCCATCCTGCCAGAACACGCTGCTTTTTGCACACCTCTGAGCAACATTCGACCACTGATGGGGTTTAAACACAGCGTCAGGTTTTGGCATATGTATCCCAGCAGAGATGAGGACTGCAAGGCACTGTCCTTGAGTCATGGGATGGTTTGGGTTGGAAGGGACCTTGAAGCCCCCCCAGTGCCACCCCCTGCCCTGGGCAGGGACACCTCCCACCAGCCCAGGCTGCTCCAAGTGAAGTCTCCCGTGCGCAGCCATACCCACTGCTGCCTCATCCAGATGGAGGACAACTGGATGAAGCAACTTAGCTACCTGCCTGTGACCAACACAGAGGTCAGGAACAGTCTGAATCTCAGTGTTGTTTTTCCTGACACTCAGACACTGCTCCGGGCCAGGAACGGACGCTGCATCCGGAGAGGGAGTTTCCTGGAAAAGTAGCTCCTTTTAAAAGTCACTAAGCTTACTTTTCTATGCCTTTCTCAGAACACAGCAATGTTCTCTGCATAAAAAAAGAGATAAAAGAACAATATATACACAATTTCAGCAAGTCTTGTTTAATCTGCTTGCTTTCATTTGTTCTATAGACGACTTCTTTTGGGGAAATAAATGTTTTTAATTAAGTTGACTGCGCAGTTACTTAGGTAATATCTGACTGTCAAATATTGTGAACAGTTCCACTTTACTCACGCTGCATATCCGCACCAATAGCTTTAGTTTATTGTGATAAAGCGGTTTGTTGAGTCATGCTCTTTTTCTCTCTACATCCAATCTTGATTCCCCAGACAGTGTCAGTTCTCCATTTGTTAATCCATATTTAATTTTTAAATCACAAAACACCATTGGTTTTAAAGATAAGCTTTTAAAATGCCCTCCTACGCAGTCTTTCTTGCTGTCTCCTGGGATATTGCTGATAACAAGCAAAAATCATACGCTTCAAATATTAATGAAGAAGCTGCTTCTGAAAATGGGGAAATCAGAGGCCAGGTGATTATCGCGTGGAGATGCGATGTAAAATCAAACCTGGGGAGAAACAAGGCGAAGGCAAAAAGAGTACCAAAGGCAAGACGGCAGCGTGCAAGTGTCAGATACGGATCTAAAATTATCATTTCTCTTCAGCCCCAGGCAGCAGGGGAAGGAGCTCTCATGGGTGGGGATGGGAGGTCCCCAAATTTCTCCTTTTTGAGAACGCAGAAAATGTAAAAATAACCACCAAGCCGTTGGTTTCTCCTGCTTAGAGAGACCTGGGGACAAGCACGCAATTTACAGCACGAGACAAAACCTTTCATCAGCAAGCTGCCTCACCGAAACCCAGCCACTTATTAAACACCCTTGAAAAATATTTACCAGAGCGCTATTTGTCTGCTTTTGTTTTCAGCAAAATATCATTTGCATGGTAATTTCCCGACCACCTCAAATCACGCCTGGAAGCTGCTGTCACCTGGAATGGGAGCTGCTCCCAGTCTGTGCCTCCTGCTCCCAACTTCTGGCCAGGGGATGCTGGTATGGGTGATGGCCTGGGATCTGGCCATCCCAGGGCAACAGCACCCGACCACCATTTGCAACACCCCTTAAATTCCCAGAGAATAATGCAGTCCTTCACGTACGGAAGACAACTCTTATTTTATATCTTTTCAAAGAGGGCAGAGGTGAGATGGGCAGAGATACTCCACCAAAGGTCTCATCTCTGCAAAACGTGATGGGAAGCAATTGCTGGGGTGCTGCTGGAAATCGGCCCCCTTTGTTTGTGTGACCAGTGTAAGCCCCTCTTTCTGTTGGAAAGGAGCCCTCCAAGAGCTCTGAATTCACCTGAGAACACCGGGCTGACAGGCAGGAAGATGCTCCACTCGGGCATTTCTCAGGAGCGCCGTGGGCTGCAGGAACGAGGGGTCTCTTTGGGCTTGCTCAGGGACACGAGGGCACAGAGGAACACAATCCTCACCGAGTATCTCAGCAAAGCTTTTACATGCAAACTTGATTTCTGATACACCAGAAAAAGATTTTTGTTAAAACTAAAATGACTTTAATGATAAATTTGAATTAGCAGTACTATTCACAAAATACTAAAATACTCTGATGGATAAAGAGAATAAGAGATTTCCAGCTGAAACAGCAGCACATGTAAATCATGTCCCCAATTTACAGATCTGGGAAGCAAACCTGGACGAGTTCCTTCAGCCTTTCAGACAAGATTTTTTATTTTTCTTAGAAAAGTTACACTGCCTAGGAGACCTTTTTTTTATCTCCTTTTTAATTACTACTGCTGGCTGATTTGCATATGCCTTTTATTAGAGTTAAGGTCGCTGTCACTAGACACCTTTGTCTTTCAAATATCAAAACAGCAATATCTGAGTTCCTTTATTAAAAAATCTGTATTCACTTTCTGCAAGAAAAAAAAGTATTCCCATTTTGACCAGGTTATTGATATATCTGCCTATGTTGCATACTCCTCCTTGAGCCATCTCTGCAAACTTGGGATGCGTTTATGCCCCACTACTTACCATACTAAGGCAGCGACCTGCAGAGGGTCTGTGCGGCAGCTTAGCACTGTTGCACGTTGCGGCCGGAGAGCTGGAACCACCATTACACAGTTGTTTTCACCCTGAGTAAGTCTCCTACCCAATAAGACCTTCCCCACAAGGGCAGCAGATAAGGCGATGGCCAAATGAAAGGCAGATCGTCCCACTCTATCCCCCGTAGACCCTGCTGGCACTGTCAGACGATGGTCACCACCTACTCCCAAGACAAGACCATCTCCTTGACAAAGTCAAGGAAATAATTCCCAAATACACAATTTGCAAAAAGTGCCTTATGATCTCTCAAGATCACTGACGTTTCTAGCCTTTACCTCCCCACAGACTCTTGGAAAAAAGGCTGTTTCATTCTATTATCATTATTTTAACTTTATTCAGTAGTTTAGAAACATGATGTACTGTTTGCTTTATCCAGCAAATGCAGAGTTCAAAGACTTTCATGTTCCCTGCCTGGGTTTAGAGAATACTAATGCAACCTCTATTTCAAGGCACTGAGCTGTAGCAGAGGATGGTGTAGAAAAATAAAATAAAAAAAAATTGCCACATTTCAACTATACAATAAATGTTCCCACAGATTTTTAAATAAGTATAAGGGTGTTCTTTTAAGACAACTCTTGTGAGCTGGGGGCACAGTATGAAATACTTTTAAAATATGCTTTCATCCCTAAAAAAACACACGGATGCTGCTGAAAACAGGAGAAGGAAAACTAACATTCAGAATCCCATTTCTGAACCCGCACATCATTATCTCCCCATCACACTGTAAAGCAGAAGATACTCTCATGAATTTGATGAAGTGGTGTGTCAGGACAAGGGAAAGACCTGAGAGGTTTAATCCTCGACACTGGTTTATGTCCCATTCTGCTTTGTCATCAGAGAGATAACTTCTACTGAAGTATGAGATCCCATCCACCCTGCAGTAGGAACGTGCCTCAAACGTTTACTTCTTTTTAAATAAATAAATGGAATTCTTAACACCATGGTTCAAACTACTCCCTTTAAGTCGGTAAAATGGAGCACCAGAAAAAGGATATTATGTTGTAACGCTCAGTCTCACATTTCTTAATATCCCCTGATAAAAATGTTTTAAAGCTTCATCAAATCTCACTTATCAGATGTCCTCAATAATTTCGTTCAAGTTCATTAAAAAAATATTGCAGTTCACGATAGTATTTGAATTCAAAACACAAGCCACTTAAGCCCTCTTACATGTACACTGACAGAATTGGAAATGCACTTTGAGAAGATAAACAAGGGTATATTCATACACTATTTATAACGCTATTGCTATTGGCACCACTATAGCTATGGTGTGTCAGCATTTAAACCATAAAAACCTTTAAATCTCAGCTACTAACATTCTGCTTCAGATAAAACGTTTCAGATGGCAGGAGGCTTCCTGGTTTTTCTTATAATTGAAGGACAGCAAAGCAGAGCAGTGGGAGGACTTGCTGGATTTAATAGAAGGCATGTTGGTGTGTGAACGCGCAGCCTAAATTAAAGGGATTCAGACTGACTCCTCTGGATCTGCATGCCTTTTAGACCAAGGAATAAAGTCATTTTGCACAGAAGTCATGACCGTGTGCATCTAGCAAGGTATCAGATGAGGATACTGAATTTAGAGAGGTCATGTTTAGTAAGCCTTTTTTAAAAAAAAAATTCAGTTGAAAATGAAGATTGGATTCTCTGTGTTGTTATAAACTGCACAAAATTGCCCATGAAATCCTGTGAGAATGACGACAGAGACATGCAAAACGTGGCGTGGCGCAGAGCTTCATGACAAAGGGCCTACGCAGGATTTCATAAGAATGGACAGAACTGAACATCAGAAATTGTAAGCCCGGCCGAGAACACTTTGCTCTGGTACCTCCCTTCTGTCCCTCTCCAGAAGCAGAATGGTGGAGATCAGGAACCGGACAGGGAAAGGCAGGACGGTGCCGGCAGCCCAGCCTGTATCACATTTCCCAGCACAACCTCATGGCTCACCATTTCACAGGAGCTGCGACTCCCTTTTCTATCCGATAGACTACAAATGATGCACGCAGCTGGATAAGCATGATATACCATCTGATCTTGCCTCAAAACCTCTAATCCAAGTTTTGCTTAGCGCATGCTTTCATCAGGGTGAAAAGATGATTTTTAAAAATTAATTTTCCTAAGAAACCTTTCCAAAAGTAAGCCATTTAAAGGGATAACTTCATCTTTGTCCTCCAGGAATATTATTTACTAGGATTATCTTTATCAGGGAAATTATCACCGGCAGTTGAACATTTTTATCTCGCCCTCCTCATCAGGGAGCTGCCCCACCAGGCTTCCCACCTTCTCCCCTGAAGTCCTCCCCCATTGCCGCCTGCTATTAGCTTGGCGTCTTCAACCTAGTATCCGCAAGCATGCCTTCCCTTAAAAAATATCTACTAGAATAAAATATCAGGATAACATGAGGCTAAAACCACTAGGCGATGCTTTTCTCCAGGGTATACGCTAAAAGGCGAACACAAAAGTGAGGGAGGGCTGAATTCAAGGAAGAGCTGCAGGAAAAGATTTTCAATTATGGAGCAAAATTGTTTGAACGTATTTTTCCTTCTCTGCATACCTGATTTTTTTGTGCTTTTTTCCCCTCCTCTGCTTGTTTACTAGGAGGGGAGCTCAAATGGCTTGAAAAGAGATAAATTAAAAAGAATAATTGGAAACTGAAAGGGAGGGTGAGATGGTTACGGGAATGTGACCATGACAGACAGATGTAATTAAAAACCCTACACCTCTTTGGTGCCATGGGAAGGTGCAATCCAGCCACGCTGGCTCAGCCCCAGCTGAGGGACCCACAGCTCGGAGGGACAGAAGGGCGGGGGTGATCCCCTGGCTTTGGGAATTACAGCTTTTTCTGAGACTAGGCATTGGGACCAGGATCCTTCCCCTGAGCATCACTTCCAGTCAGCACAGTCACTGTTTTGTTGTTGGGGTGGTTTTCTGCTTTGTTTTGATTTGGTTTGTTTGCTTTGTTTTTTTTTTTTTTCTGAAGAAGTCATAATGCCTTCTGCACACTCTTTAAAAAATAATGATTTTAAATATCGAGTAGTAACTTCCTGGTAATAGAGTTACTCTCTGTGAATAAAAGCAGCCCTCTTTCGCAGGAAACCTTCACATAAAACAGAATGGGAGAGCCAATAAAACCCCTTCATCAAGACCTCTGCGAGAGAACGAGAAGACAGTTTTTGGAGTAATGCTGTGTTTTCCTTTTCTGTTATCTTTATTAACACCCCACTTTGCCTCTGCTGTGTGACAGCTCTTCTCTTTCAGGAGAATTACATTTTTATGCTAACTAGGCTCAAATGTGTAAGGACTGTGAATGTTTCT
The DNA here is from genome assembly GCA_013400135.1 of Rhinoptilus africanus. Classification (NCBI taxonomy): domain Eukaryota; kingdom Metazoa; phylum Chordata; class Aves; order Charadriiformes; family Glareolidae; genus Rhinoptilus; species Rhinoptilus africanus. The sequence continues at coordinate 453,178 of VXBO01012131.1, read as the reverse complement.
GCTTCACGGTCTAGGAGGAGCCTTGGCTCGGGGCAAACACCTCGCCGTGGGGCAGTTCTGCAAGGCCAAGGTGCTGCTGTGGGATAAGAGCTATTTCTCCATCCCTTGAAACACTCCGCACCCACCGCAAACGTGCTCCCAGTTATCCTAGGATAAGTCAACACATTTCATTCCAATTTCCAGCTGTGTAATTTATAACTGTCCATTGCATTAACAGAGTAGAATTAGACCGTGCAATTAGACCTCGTGTGGGATGATTTCCTCTGTCCATATAGCAAAAGCACTTGAGCAGCTTCGAGAGAGCCTCTGGGACCCTCAGGATGCGGCCGGGCTCTCCTGCTCCTTCCCTGCTTCTCTTTCCACATCTAGGGAGGCGAGGTACCCCTTTGCATCACATCGCTCCATCAGTCCTTCTCTAACCTAGCGCACCCCGTCACCCTTAGTGCAGCACTCCTCATCTGTTTTTATTGCCAAAAGCCCTGGTGAGGCACCTGCACCCCTGGTGCCAAGGCATCCATCGCAGGCATCTCCACCACCCCTGCCAGGAGAGCTCCTCCCCTGCCGGCGAGCTGCCCGCGCCGCTGATGGGAGATAAACCCCAGCACTAGCAAACAGCCACGCCAGCGTCACGTCAGACAGCCTGGCACTGCGACCATGAGAGTCCACAGACCTCGGGGTGAATTCAACAAGTAGGCAGTTCATCCACCCAAAAATAGAAGGGTTTTTTTTAAAAAAAAACTTCATCATTTTTAATTGAGACGGAAGGGAAACAATATTTTACCTATCAGAATATTTTTTTTCTCTTTTTTTTTTTCTTTGAGTTCACAACAGCCACACAGACCTGATCTACACACTATACATAGATAAACATCGCTAATAGGACTTCAGCATCTCTTATCCAAAACCCAAGTAGCTTTAGGGCAGAAAGCGAATCCTCCCCCCAGTCCAGAGCCGAGTTTAAGATGTCTGTGCAAACTGGCACCATTTGCTGCCGGTGTCCTGCCCAGTCGTGGTATCCCTGCTAAACCCCGCCAAACCCATCAACAGACAAATTAATAGGCAGCAACACTGCAATCTTATTTGAGGTACATCACATGAATATTCATTGCATGACTACAATGGGATTTGTTTTTTTTAAAAAAATCTTAATAATAGCATTTCATCAATGGTTGAAAGAGAAATGGAAACACTTTTTACCTACCAAGATATGGAGCTCACTGTTCTGTGTTTCCCCTGCCACAGCTGAAGACATCACTAACACCTAAAACAGAGCAAAGAGCTGCACTTGCATATTAAATGTCTAATGACAAGATGCAGAAATAAATGCTGTTTATCTCATCTCTCTCTCATGGTACATATTCTAAAGCAAGTATAAAACTTCAACCCAAGGAAAATTGCTCTTTTCCATACCCACTAAAAAATCGTGGGGCAAAGACTGCTTTCTAATACGCGTTTATTTGGGAAAAGTGAAACAAAGCCCTCTTGGGCAGCGGGTGCTGGGGGCACACAGCCGGGCTCAGCACCAGTAGATCAGAGCTCTGGGCTGAGCTGGCACCTCCCGGGACACATCTCTCCAGCCCAAGCACTTGGATGGGCAGGTGACGGGTCATCAAAACCCCTCGGTGACCACGCCACAGAAGACGTTGAGATCCTGTGGGCACTCTCTTCTATGCCAGATGCATTTCCCCAGCAGTTTTACCCAAAGACCAGACAAAACTGAAGCTGTTTAACAATAGTTGAAACATGATTATATAAAAAACCACAGGGCGAGCCTTTCATTTCAGAGGGTAACTCCTCTCTGGACCAAGGTGGGCTACATCCCAACCTCACCTGCTCCATCCCCAGCTCCCGGGTGATGCTCAGCAAAACAGGGCAGCTGCCTGTTTCAGAAGAAGATGTCAGCCCACGGAAACTGCTCCTCCGTGCCCCAGAGGGGCTGTGGGAGCCCAGAGCATCCCAGAGAGACAAGGAACCCAGAGCCCAAGTCATGCACGGCGCACAGATAAACCTGCAGGAGATTCTTCATGTATTTCAGCGAAGAAGTTGGCACAAGCCAAAAGAAAAAGACACAGGAACAAAAACAAACAAAGAGAAATGCAGAAGTGGAAGGAACAAAACAACAAAACATTTCTGTTAGCGCAGATTAGCTGCAAATACTGGCGAGTGCTGGTAACCAGTAAACAACAGTCGTCGCTGTCAAAATGTATGCTGCTTGCAACTTCGCTCAGCAAATGGATCACGGCTTTTATGCATGCTAAATAATTTTTCTTTATCAGTTCTACCTTCTGAGTGGGTTTGATATTTGCTCATATAATCAGATTTCAAAAGCAGATGACAAAATATCTGCTTTAAAACAACAGATTGTTTGGTGCATTATTTTTTTTTTTCAACCAGACACTCAGAATAGCTTGAAATTTCTATCAAAACTAGATAGGAAAACAAATTAAGAGAGCTATCAACATTCAGGTGAAAAAAAAAAAGTACAAATGAGACTCGTCTGAGGTCATAGTTTTGCCTTGACATTGGCCAGGCAAAAAAAAAAAGTATAAATTGCTATTTTTTGAGGCAGATTATATCTCATTAGTATCTCCTAGTTCATTTGCTGCCTTTTATCCCATTCCTCCCAACAACTTGTAATCCTTTGCAAATGAAAGCTTCCTTTGGTAAGAATAACACCTAAAGAATTTTCCTAGAACCGAGGTAGGAGCCAGATGCAATGAAGTGCTGCTGCAGAACTGCAGCAACCCCCTGTTTTCTCCATCGCCTTCTGGGTTTAAGGAGCCCTGAGGCGGCCCCCAGGGATCGCTGACTTCTGCCCATTGCTCTAATGCTGCCGCGCGTCGGCTGGGGAGCAGCGATGCATGAAACACAATGCTCAAGGAATCCGAAAATAATAATAAACAGAGCCATTCCCCTTTGCGGTTGATTTTCATTTGGCTGTACCTGCACATAAAAGAGCTATCAGAGAAAGCTATCTGTTACTTGCCAATTCAAAACGACTTCAGAAAGCAGTCCCCAAGCTTCCAGTGATAGATGTCCAACAAAACAACCTCCTAATCTCTGCAAATTGTTGGTAAAAGCTACATTAAACCAGGCTGCCATCAATCTTTGTTCTCTTTGCTGTAACTCAACTGGATGTACGACCTTTAAGTACTTAGAAGAAACAACTGCAGTAAGCTGCTATGGTAAAAGGAAAGCGAGCAACACAAATGAGAGCTTTACTCCCAGAAATTCAGCACCTGCATTCCACTGCTACTATTCCAAGGGGAAACGTAAAGAAGGAAAGACAATTAATACTGACAGTGGTTTCTTGCCATCATTACAAAATTCACAGCTACACAATGTAGCTGTCCCCATTCTTGCATCCAGCGAGAAGAACTTCCTTGGATAAAATTGTAAAAGCTGTTTTTTAAAATGATAAATTAATTAAAACCAGTAAAAAGCAAAGCCCCACCTACTGTAGCTCTCTGGCTCCAGGCTAGCTCAGTGCCTGAATGATTAGTGTTGAATCACATTCAATGTATCATGTGTTCTCCAAAGGTGAAAAGGTTAAAGAAGTCAGTGGCACCGACCATAACTTCCAAGTTCTAGTGAATGTATTTGGATTTTTGCCTGCGAGCTGGAACATGAGCTAAAGTGAAATTATAGTCCTCGTGCTCACAGCCATAAACGACTGCCAGGAGTTCATCCAGAACTATCAGAATGGTCTGATGGGTTAATTTCTCTTAGTTTTCACTGTGGATGGTCACTTATAACTATTTATTTCATGGGAGGATTTCATCTTTCCTGCACTGTATTTTCTACAGATACATTTTCCCTCTGGCCTTTTCTTCCTTTATTTGGCAGAAAGGGAATTCAAAACCAAATAGCAAAATACCCATGATTTTGCACCAACTTTCTCCAGCCATCTTAAAAGTGGTGCCTGGTCCAGCCAGTTCAAACTCTGCCAGCCAGTTTGGTCAGAAGATGTACTGGAGACATAATTCTGGGATCTCCTGTTTCCATAGTAAATCAGGACGAACAACACTGAAGTCAAGAGAGTTAAATCTATGGGAAAAAAACATTGTGGAGAAAGGAACAGGAACTGCACGGAATTAGGCTCATTAAGCTATGAATGCATATAAAAATAATCAAATCTACCTAGCTGCGACTGAATGCCCAGCGGGGCACTGGGAAGGCTGGGCTGGCTGCCCTCATCCCTCCAGTGTTACCTGGACGAGATGCTGACTCTGAGCAGACACATGGGCTCCCCGGGGAGTGCTGCCAGCAAGTATGTGCCGATCAACAGTGCTCCTCATTATCTTCTCGTAAATTGCTGAATTGTTGCAACCCAAAACTTCCCGATCCCTCAAAACTCATCCTCAAAACCAGCGTTCTGGCAAGAAGACACATCTAGGGACTGAAATTAACTGAGACCACAGAGAAGTGGGGCACAGTATGTAATAGTTTTGCAGATCATACGGGTCCAAGCTCAGTTTTGAAGTAGAAGACCCTTCCATCTCAGACAACTCATGGAGAAGCCTGTCAGTCGTGCAGAGCAAGAGAAGAAAACTTTGATAATCGAGGCCACGATTAATTTCTTCACACACATTCATCCTGCTTTTTTAGACAGTTGTTCAGCTGCCTTGACAGAAACTGCCTTCACTTAGAAATAATTCTGTGAAGATTTAGGAGATTACAGTAATTTGTCTCTGCTCAATGCATCTGTTCCACAATGAAGTCTTTAGAGATGTGGTCAGTGGCGCCAAACCAGTCTGCACCTGGGTGAAGGTTACTGGCTCTTCATTGAGGGAATGATGCCGAGAGCATCTTTCAGACAATGAACGGTAGATGGTTTGAGTTTGAAGGGACCTTAAAGATCATCCAGTGCCACCTGCCCTGGGCAGGGACACCACCCACCAGCCCAGGTTGCTCCAAGCCCCATCCAGCCTGGCCTTGAACAAAGGCTCTATAACACCTTATCCTGTTAAAACTCAAGAGGGGACATTTTAAAGTAGGATAATGCAAACGTTTAGGCTGTCATTACATTTGTTAGAACTTTTATAATTACTAGCCATCTTAAAAAGTTAGTTAGCTGGGCTTTCCAGCCAGGCGAGTGCGGCTTCTTGAGTCACCCTCCGCCGGAATGAACAGCACCGGGAGGACGGGGGGCTGCCGCAGCGCTGGGCCAGCTGGGGCTAGTACACAAGTGCTGTAATCACTTCGCCTTTACGACACTGGCACCAGCAGACCCCACAAAAGACAAATAAAAGGTTTACACCACTCCGCAGGAACCTGCTACTCATTAGCAACCTCTCCCTCAAGTCTTACCGCATAATGATGACGCGTAGTAAAACTTTTTAAAGTTAACAGTTAGGAGCCTTTAAAGGAATGTTCTAGTCCATGCAGGAGAGTTTAAAAGTTCCTTCAGCTGGGACTGACTCTGTCATGCACAAACCTACATTTATGAGGAGCAGAATGGGTCAAACCACACAAACTGGCATTTCGTGGAAATTTTCATCTACTCCGGGAACTGATTTTTTCCAGATCTGAAGAGAACATAAAAAATAACGTTCAGGACAAAGAACTATGAGGCCACAGTCAGCTTTCAAATTTGGTTAAATCCAAATGCAAGTAAGTCTGTTCATTAACACAAGAGGCAGCATTTACTGTAGTTGTCCCAACAGTATTTTCCTCAAAAGGAAACAAAGAATAGGATCATGCACAACAGAAACATGAGATCTGATATTTCTGTTTCTTCATTAAAGGTCTATATGCCTGCCTTCTAGAATGGTGGCTGATTGCACCGGGGGCATCTGGCCTGTTGAAAAAAAAAAAATCCTAGCAAACTATTCAAAAATCATTTCAAAAGCAAATATCAAGGAGGCTCTACCTGTGTCCTTGAAGAAGCCAAGACCTGGCATTAGTGGGGAGTGGGGACAAATAAAAGCAGTTTGTTTTCCAGTAAGGTTAAAATACTCTTGGTATTTGCATGTGAAATCCAGTTCTCAAAACATGTTATTCCTGTCTCTAAATCTATGGGATGCCTAAGGCACCACCAGCTGAGCAACTCCCCAAATGCCCAAATCCCAGCTACAAAGGAGAGGACAAGACAGACCATTTTTTCCTCAGTACCAGGTTGTTCAGGCAAAACCCAGCGTCAGGAAAGCATGCAGGCGCTCACTAGATTCAATACACGATATGCTGAAAGATCTACGAATTTCTGACAATTCCTGTAATGTGTCAGTCATTTTCTTAATACTTTTTCTTCAAATAACTCATTTTATCAGATGTTAGCATATGGCAAAGTAGCTGCTCCATCTTTTCCAGGTGAAACCCTGTGAACCTTCCTATTGTCCTCCCAGCATCTCCAAAGATTGCGTATCATCCATCAGCTTTGTCCCCTGACCCAGAGGGAAGCAGGTACCAGGACCTTTCAGAGCTCAATCATGTCTCCAATTTCTTCATCGGTTTCAGAAAAGGCAGATGGTTTTCCAAAGGCTTCAAAGGACTCTCAAGCCCAGCCACTCCATCAAAATGAGATGATTTTAAAAAAAATCACATTGAATTTCCTGTAAATTATCAGCATTATAGCAGTTACCTATTTTTATACTGCTGTAACATATCTGTTTGTTTCAGGTGAACGACAATTGGTATTTTAACCACCTTTATTTGATAGAGAGTCTGGAGGTAGGTGAGGAAAAGAGAGTGCTGAACAGTGCCTAAAGAACCATTTCTGGATTAAACACCGAGTTGGTACCTATGATATTCTTATTCAAAGCTTCTGGTATTTTCTGTTGATTTTTCTTTGGCAATGTCACTCGCGATAACAGATCCACATCCTAGCTGACCTACATAATAATACTTTTAGTATGGAAAGCACACACTGCCTTTCACATTTGTGTAGAACATAAACATAAGTGTATATGGTTTCCTTGGTTATCATGGCACTTTTGAGCCACAAAACGTCAAGTTTGAACAAATATTCCAGACTTGTCCGGTTTGTAAGCCAAATTCACAGATCTGTACTTTTTCAACAGAAGCACACAACAACGAAAGACAGTCTTATTATTTCATATTGAGGCATAAAACTCACTGCTTTTACCCTCGTATGACATTGAAGAGCTTTGCTCCACAGGCCCAGTCACTGCTGACCTACGGGAAGGAGGAGACAGAATTTCTCCTTCAGTCCCTGTCAATGTTTATCAATTTAGCAGAAGCAGCAAACATGGTAAGATAGGAAGACAGATGCATCAAAATAATTTCAAGCCTTTTTCCTAGTATTCCACTTACTATTCTAGTCATAAATTAATCCTGCAAAATGACAGACCTCTTGTTTCCCTTTCTGGCTGTCTCACTGCCTCTTTCCATAAAATTCAATAGCAGCGTCACCTGCCTGCCATTTCCCAAACAGCTTTTGGGTCCGTGCTTTAACTCAGTGTAATAAGTAGAATAACTGCGGTCATTTGGTTGAATCACATCTGATTTGAGAAAAGGTGTGTGTAACTCAGCTGGCAATCCTAGAACACGCTATTTGCAAACCCGTCATTTTCACAGCTTTCTTTTCGCAGCAGCGTCCCTCCCGCAGCCCCCCATTTCCACAGCGACTCGCTGCCTGGGCTACAGCCCGTCGAGGGGGACACGGACGAGGTGAAGGCTCCTCCGGGGGCTGGAGAGGGACAGATGGAGGGTTCACGTCCCTGACCTGATGGATGCACACACAGAGGCGTCGGCTGAGCAAAACCAGGGCCAAGAGGATTCTGCAGCCCTGGTAGGAGAGCAACGTCCTACCGAGACATTATTCCAAATTGCAGGCATCAGACTAGCGAGAGCCTGGCAGAGAGCCCGTCCTGTGCCGCTTGCTGCCCACGCTCATTATTTGTACCCATTTTAAGCCTTGCAACTGTGACCCCAGCTATGTTATTTCTCCAGCACCAGGCACCACCTCCTGACGTTAGCTCAGCGCGGCTTTGTCTGACCAAGCCATCCCAACCGGGCCTGCAGAGCTGAAGGGGAGCTGTGCTCATGAGCAGCCTCCGAACAGTCTCTCTCTCAATTTAAAAGCGGAAAAAAGCAGAGGGCTGCAGCAGGACCACGGCAGAGGGGCAGTTCGGGGCTACAAGGCTCTCCTGGGAGAGCAGGAGCTGCTTGAAATAACAAGACAACACATCATAAAGGTCATCTCCCCGCGGATGAGCCATGGGGTGTCCCCCAAAGCCTGCGCCAGTCGTCTGTATCCCTTTCGCTCACCACGCTCCAAGAGCGGAAAAGAGATTAAAACGTCGCAGGAGATAAAGCTCCAGACTTACAAACATGAGATCCGAATGACGAGCCTGGAGTTCATTCCTGGCTCCCAGCACTCCATCGCTATCCAAGTTATTGATATTCAGCTCACAAGGCAACGGACATTTCGTAAGTTCAGAAGCTTACGTGTTTATAGGCATTAAGGAAAAGGCTTTTCTCAAGCAAACCAAAACCTAAAAACTGGCCGGAGAGGTAAGACACAACAGGAAAACAAATCTTGAAAAATAAATTACTGAAGAGCCTAAAAACTGGTATTCTGCATATATTTTTTTGTTGTTACAAATCTTGAGGCTGTAGCCAATAAATGTATTTCATCACTGGGGAAGCCAGCAATGGCACCAGACACCAAACTGCAGTTGAGCAGAGTCGAAGAATTAAGAAAATAGGAGAAAACTAGTTGCTGCCATCACCCAATCGCTCTGCTGCTTTGGAAGAGAAAAGCCAAAGGGGATGAAACAATTTAGAAACAAACATCACAACAGGATACGCTTGCCAAAATAACATGTCTGCCTATTACAATGCAGTAACTTTAATCCATCTCTCTTCATCTCTGTTTCCTTACCTTGGCATTTCCCATCCTTCCTTTTAATACTTATAGAGAAAACATTCTTCCCTGTCAGTAATCTTGTTTATTTTAATAAAGTCGTCACTAACTAAAACAAAATCCCGTGAATCGACTGTTGACTCAAAACTGAAGAGAAATTCCCATAGGCAAATCTTTTTAGCATTCTGTAAGCATGACTAATTCAATTAACACCAGCCAGAAGAAGATTATGTAAAGCTACGAAGTTATACATATATATATGTATACAATAAATAAAGCCTACATGTTAAGGAACATTCTTTGTTCCAGATAAGAGTTGCACGGTTTGCATTTTGTATTTCAATTACGGGTATAAAAATCTGACTGTGCCCAGAGATCTTTTCCAAATACAGCAGCTTTATGAACCCCAAGACACACACACTCCTCAGGTATAACTTTACCTCAAAAAAAGTTAATGTTTTTACCCAAATTTGAGTTGGCACGTGAAATGGAGCCGTTTCCGTCGGCAGTGTGACCCGCCGCGGCTGCACCAGCTGACAGCAGCTTTGGGGGGAGGAACGTGCAGCAGGGAAGAAAAGACTTTTACTCCAATTTGGTAAGGAAATAAGCACTTGTAATGTGGAACATTATAAGAGATGAAGATAATGATGAAGGTAATTACATCTTACTCTTTGCGTTTTATCGGCAGATCTGATTGGGTCAGAAGTTTCATAGGCAGTAAGTCTATAGCACGTACCGCATGGAGCGTGGCTTGGGAAAATGAAGCACGTGAGAGCAGCGCACTCTGACTGATTTCTCCCAGGGGTATAGGCAGTACTTTAAAGAGAAAAGTGTCAATAATAAGGCCCAAGAGGGCAAAACCCCAGAGCCTGCACGTTACGCTAAACAGGCTAGTGGGCTCACCAAAGTTAATAGCACTATTTGGTGCTTAAATGCTTTATGAGTTTGGGTTAATGAGTTCCGTGTCTCACAGGACCATGCCTTAGATTTCCCTGCACTGTCATTTTTATTGCCAGTTTGACTCCAGAGCACATTTACAAACTTTCAGACGTACGTGACACAAAATTTTAGACTCGTGTACTATAATTTACTTTTTCTTTATTTAAATCATTATCAGCTATGTGATGGCAGAGTTATCATTGTCAGTTAGTAACCATACACATGCAAAAACACCCTTTACCCTTCTTTTTCCTCTGTACTAATTCAAACTCTTCATAAAGCACATGAAAAGAAAAACACTAGAAAATCAAGGAAGTGGAAAGAAGCTTGTCTTATGGATCACCGATGCAAGGAAAGAATTCAGAATTGCCCTTGAAAGACTTTTCTGAAGACTTCACAAACTCAGAGCACAATTTAGAGTCTGAAAGTTCTTGTGCCAGAAAACACCTTCCTGTATTTTTCTTTGGCTCAAAAAATGGATGTTAAAAAGACCCAAACAATGTCCCAAACCCTTGGCCATTTGGATAGAAATTAGAGGTTGAAAAACTGAATTGAAATTAATGTGAATTCTTGGGTTGGCCAGTCCAGATAATGTGGCTGGTTTTGTTTCAGAACCCAAATGCATCATGACAATCTGTTCACCAGAGGCAGCATGATTTTACCTAACTGGATCGGTCTAAGGATATGGAAAGTTTTCAGAAGAAACCTCATCCTTTTTTTCCTCTAAAAAGCATCAAAATTTCCTGCTTTGAGTTTTCCTTCAAGCTGATTTAAAATTCAGGATCAGCAAAGCTAAACTTTTTCATCAACATGCATTGAGATAAGATGAAGTTCCACATTCACGTCATTTTTGCCTGAAAAATGAACTTACAGTAAAAAACTTTTTATAAATGTGTGAATTGGGGCTAACTAAAACTTAAAACTCAAAATAAAATGCTAGTTAAACAGCCATATGGACAGATCCTGAAATACAAGGCAAGGCGAGGACCAGCACATCTTACAGCGCAGTGTTTTTTCTCAGACCCGCTATATTTGACCACATCTTGTGTCTAACAGTCCCACAGTCCCATCCAACAAGACCTTTACTGCTCTGCAGCCTCTTCCAGCAGGATCTCTAGGCCCTGAACCGAAAACATTTGGAAGCCTAAACATGAAGTAAACTTATATCGCTCTGATATTTCCCTCAGGAAAACTGAAACAGTGCAGTGAAAAATTTCATTGACTTCTTTTGACCTCAACCAGCCTTGAAATATTCCATAAAATCCTTGGCGAAAGGCCTGAGCCTAACTCCCAGCAGAGCTGCAGGTTCAGCCCCCAGCTCTCCCCAGCATGGGATGTTTGACCTCCTGCTGTCGCTGGTGGACTGGGGCAATCCCAGGGATGTTCTGACCGACATGCAGCGCGTCATCGTAAAAAGAAGGAAGTGGGGGTTGGGGGAGTTGCCTTTTTCTGTTTTTTAAATGTTTTTAATTATTATCTTAACCATAAGGGTAACATCTGTTCCAGGCAGCCTGCCAGGCAGCAGACTGACCAAGGGGGTGGTCTGCACACCAGCCAGGCCAGTGGGTATGTAATTGTGATGGAGTAATGGCTTATTCTTACTGCTCATGCACATCTTTACTAAGCAGCTCATTTCTTAAGATTTCATATACCAAACAAATTGGTTACGGCAGCATAGTGACAAGCATCAACTCAACTTGCTCCCTTACTCGCCTGCTCGGCGTCCCTCATCCTGTCTCCTGGGGTTGGTTTCAAAGCCCTTGGACCTCCTCCAGGCCAACCTGCGCTCGGGGAGGGAATGAACCACCTGAGCTCAGCAAAAGGCACCACTTTCGCTTCTGGCATTATTCATGCAGAAAAACATTGGCTTTGGGGTGTTTGCACGTGCCACTGCAGGGACACAACAGTGGCCACTGCTCCTTCTGAAAGAGAAACGTGACGAGGGCTGAGCAGTGGCGGTGGGTTTCACAGCACGGTGCAGACAGCTGAGCCCCCATGGCGTTCCTGGCCGGCTCTCCCACCCTGCCAGCCCACGTGTGGGAATAACAACCCTCATCCTTGCACTCCCTTCCGGGACCAGGCAGAAGTTTGGTGCAATAACTCCATTAATCTATAAGAGGTTTAAGAAACGTGGAAGACCAGTGAAGATGCTGGTCTTCAAGATACATCACATAACTATAAATATACCTGTTGGAGCGGGGCCAGAGAAGGCCCCAGAGATGCTGGGAGGGCTGGAGCCCCTCTGCTGTGGGGACAGGCTGAGAGAGCTGGGGGGGGTCAGCCTGGAGAAGAGAAGGCTCCGGGGAGTTGCCCAGAGAAGCTTTGGCTGCCCCATCCCTGAAGGGGTTCAAGGCCAGGTTGGATGGGGCTTGGAGCAACCTGGGCTGGGGGGAGGTGTCCCTGCCCAGGGCAGGGGGTTGGAACTGATGATCTTTAAGGTCCCTTCCAACCATTCTATGATATACATATAAAAAAAAATATATATATATAGAGAGAGATACACTCCTATGTATACACACAAACACACTTTGAGGCAGAGCAGAGGACGGGAAGTCACTGCACATCACTGCACAGCCTGTTTCTGCAGTGGTTTTACTGCAGCCTGTTGAGGAACACCTCTGCCTCAACAATGATGCTTGTGTCTGAGATCAGCTAAAGCAAAGGTGAGTTTCTAGAGGTTTTTCCATTTGCATCCTTGAAGGAATAATGAATACATAAATCTGCAGAGGGGAGCAGCAATCTGTACAGCCTAACATAAGCGTTAGTGTCTTATGCAACTGTCACTAATAAAAGAGCTTACAGAAAAATAGCATCTTCAGTTCTTTGACATAAACACTGCGTTCTTCGCTACCATGCGACTTACTTGCATAATATTTAAGGCAAACTGGAGGATGCACAGACTCACTGTGCAAAGCTGCAGGCTGTTGGAGAGAAAGCTGGAGACCTTATGGGAGGGTCTGGGGTTTATCTGGTTCTTTTTCGATTGCTGCTTCCTTCCACCAGGATGCAATCTCTATGGCCACTCTGCCCTTTTCTTTCCAATGGCTATTTGATTTGTTTTAGAGTAAATCATTTATGCTAGATTTAATTTCTTGGAACTGATAATGAGTGTAGTTAGATATGGATCCTTTCGTTTAAAAGTCTGCTTTGCAATTTAATCAGCCTTCTCAGCCTCACCACCAGCATGAAAGTAATGTGGGATGGTTGTAACAGCAAATAAAGAATAAAAAAAGAAATAGACAAAAATTAGATTAATGGTTTTATCAGAAATACTGAGCTGCTCTCCATAATCAAGTTTAACCGTAATGCTCTCTCTCAACACACTCGCACTTCTCTGGGGAGGATTACGTCTCTGTGAGCAACCTCAGGGTTTGTCCGGTGCTGAATAATTACATCCCTTCCCTCCCTTCACCAGGCTTGTTTCCATCCCGCAGGAAATCAGGAGAGAAACACTACTATTTGCATTGATTTTCCCATTCGTAAGCTTCTTGAGAAACATTTTTATGAATGATGTGACCTGACATTCACAGCTGCTCTGAGGAGCACCAGGCAGCTTGGCAGATTCCCCCTCTCTCCCCTCGTTGGGAGCTCGGACCCACGGCCGGGCTGCTCTGCCCATCCATGGGGCCCATCTCCTCGCCCCAGCCCAAAGCGTCACACATGGGGCCTCTTTAGGCGCTCTAGGTTTACACCATGGTTCCTTGCCATAGCCAAAAACTAAAACGTTCACATGTAGAACAACTAAAAAACCATTATAGATCAAGAGCAACCACACAGCTATATTTCATCATTAGCATGGCATTCCCAGTGTTGGAAAACTCCAAACAGGGACTGGGGCTTTTTGACGGACACAGAAGACTGGGATCAATGGAGATGTAAGACTGAGGTATAAGGAAAAGGACACTACCAACAGGAACTTTGGAGAAACACCTAAGGGGACATGCAAAACCGAGACACCATATTTTACTCAAGTCCCTTTTCCTATTACTGTATTTCTACATTTGACCAAGTTTCCTTTTGCTGCCAATGTATTTCCTTGTCTTATCTTTGTAGGAAACATGACTCCTCAAAGGTTTACATGAAAATTATTGAAAACAATTCATCAATGCAGAGGAGAATGGGATAATAATATTGTATTTAAATGATATGGAAATGAATAATGTACAGTATCTTAACCAATGGCTGAACATCTTCCCCTTAAACATATTTGATTTGGGGCTGGAAGCTCAGAAAACAAACTGACAGAGTCAAATGGCTTATCTCACGGAAAGTATGTCATTTTTATAGAAGAGTTAATTTTTCAAGAAAAACATCAGCTGCCAAAGCAATGAGACATTTACACTTGATAAGGATGTTTAAAGACTCGCAAAGAAAACTTTCACCATTCCGGTCTAATAGGATTAGAAATCTCTCAAACAGCTCCAAGAGCTGGAATTTTGCCCTGAAAAAAAAAACCAGATATGCCCCCAGACCAAGCGGAAGAGAAACTGGGTGGAATTTCCACAGCTAAGTTATTTAGGTGTGTAAGAGCCATTTAAAAAATACCTTACTGTAAGTTACTAGGAGACGGCAGCCGCGCGGGAACGTGCGCTTCCCCGTGCTCTCGCCACTCCGGGGCACGGGGCATCCTCTGCGCCAGGACAGCATGCGTGCCGGTGCCCAGGTACCGCACACCTCAACGGCAGCCTCTCTCCTGGCCCTGCCTGAGCCTTGGGATTGCCACGCAAGCACTCGGCATTGGTTGGTGCCATATGGTGCTGTGCAGGAGCACCCAAATGTCAACCCGAGCATCTTTAGGTACCACCAGCAGCAAGGCAGGTGCTGCCGCTGCCTCAGCCCAGGCTGTACCAAGAGCTCTCCCGTTGTCCCTGCTCCAAGACTGCACAACACCAACTCCTGCCACCGCAACTCAAACCCAGCTTGCTCTGCTTTTTAACCTGCCATAAGGTTTTGCATTTTTTCCACAATAAATTTCATCAGTGAGAGATTTCTTGTCTTAAACTTACAAGCCGTAAGCTTTTCCAGCTCACACTACTGCAGTTTAGAAAAAACTTGGGGACAGCTATATTCAAATTCTTTATCAGTCAAATGCTCTAAGAGACATCCTGAGAAAATAATTTAGCTCCTCTATCTCTTATTTCTCCATCTTTAATACAGGTATACTAGCACCCTTACACATCACAGAGGCAGTGATGCATAAAGTCTAAACTGAGGTCATGTATGTGTTGCTTTTTGACGGACTGTATATCTCATAGAATCACAGAATGGTTTGGGTTGGAAGGGAACTTAAAGCCCCCCCAGTGCCCACCCCTGCCCTGGGCAGGGACACCTCCCACCAGCCCAGGCTGCTCCAAGCCCCGTCCAACCTGGCCTTGAACCCCTCCAGGGATGGGGCAGCCACAGCTTCTCTGGGCAACCTGGGCCAGGGGCTCACCACCCCCACAGCAAAGAATTTCTGCCTCAGATCCCATCTAAATCTCCCCTCTTTCAGTGTAAAACCATTCCCTGCATCCTGTCGCTCCCCTCCCTGGCCAAGAGGTATGTACGCATGGACACAGACACACAGTTTTAGGTTGTGTGATGCTGGAGCCTGAGAAGCAAGGCAAGAAACCCCAAGTCTGACGCTGCAAATGATGCACTGATGACTTAAATGGTGGGGGAAGAAGAACCACTTTGACTTAAACAGTATCAGTTCTTTCCTCCTTACACTTAAAGGAATATTAAAAAAAATTACATTTGGCTGGAAAGGAAGAAATTTCCCTTTCATATGTTTATATCAAAAATAGTAAGGGTTTTCTAAAATAGAGATCCAAGTTCAGGTGTCCATCTTTATATGCCATAATTCCTCACAAACGTGCAAATAAAATTACTACTCCTGAATGTCACTAATGAGGCCTTAAGAATTGTTATCTAAAATCTCAGTGTAATTCTTAATCAATTCTGAGAGGCATTTGGTCTTCCTTGAGGGTAGTCAGCATTTAAGTATAAGAATATATGTTTCTGTTGACTGAAGAAGAGCTAATGCTAGAATGAATGAATTATATTCACAGCAAACAATCCAAATTAAAACGATCATCAGATCAATAACGGTGCTGCAGGTTGTAGTTCAAGCAGGAATAAGAAGAGAAAGAAACCCACGGAGTGGCAAACGCCTGTTAATGATGATCTGGAAATGATGCAGAAGAGGGGCCATTACCACTGGCGGCGTCAGCATTACTCCTCGCTCAGCCCCCTCCAGTTAAATTGAAAGGCCATCATTAAATAACCTGCCTCACTGACTAAATCAATCTCTTCAGTTGCTTCATTTTCAATTGGCTTTAGCTTCGAGCTCTCTTTCTCTTTTAAAGATCTGGGCCATCACTTCCCTGATGAAGAAGAGAACCCCCCCAGATCACACCCACCTTTCTTCCTCAAGTGTCTCTGTGTTATCCCTGGTTCTGGCAAGAAGGATCCTTTCTGATGACGCTTCCTCTCTTCCTAAAACTCTCTTTAAACTATTTTAAGAAACTGTGTCTGGCAAGAGCGATGGGAGGTAATACCATGCACTGCTCTGCGTAAAATCCAATCAGACTCAGAGCTTTGTACGTCGCCCTCTATCATCTCCTCTTTCACCCCCCTGACTAACGTATCTCCTTTTCGTCTAGTTTGCCACAGTCAATTCATGGTCTGGGGTGCTGACGGTATGCCAAATTACATGCCCACAGGCTACAGACTTATTAGGAAGGCAGGACGGATTTATTACTGGTGATCTCCAGAGCAGACGCTGGCCTCGCTTTGCTGCATCTCTTTCTTCCCTTCAACTGCAGATCGAAAGGAGGGGCTGCAGCTCGGCAGGTCGGTCTGACCCCCTCTGGATTCCTGCTGGGAAGGCCGTTGGCAACGTGGGAAGGCGCAGCATGGGCACAACCTCTAAGCGCAGCGCGGAACACCTGCGGAGTTTGCTCTTCCTTCTGCACTTCGTATGCTTCTGGGCGAAGCGCTGGGGCTGCAGGTGTAGCTGGGCAGGGTCGTGCCCACCCTTTTTCCATGGAAGATGCTAAATTTTACAGTCTAATTAATTTGCCTCTTAAAGGAACAGACAGACGACAAACTTCCACATTTGTGAGAGATGCGCAAGCTACTTTTCTGCCTTCTGTTAACCTTGGGACACCATAACATATTATCTTTATTGACTTGCTGCCGCAATTTGCAAATGGAAATACATTATTTCTAAGACCTACAGTATCCTTTATTCATAAAGCTATCTTTAATGAAGTTCAAAGGTTATCCACAGAACTGAAAGATGGTTTTCCCAAGTATGATATATGCTTTGACAACTGCAGACTTCCTTATGTGCTAAAATGCCGGTGACCACATCTACGGCACTTACTGCCAATTACTCTTCATGCCTTTCCTCTAATTAATTTAGCCTGGCAACCTTTCCCTCTCCAGCCGCAGTGCCCAACACTTTACAGTAAGTCATACTGATGTAATGACAGTGCTGATCTTTATTCTAAAACCATTTCCCCAAGTCCATACATTGGATCATGAAAAGCAGTTGAGGGAGTAATTCATTTTTCTCACTTAGGCAGACTTAGCTACCCAGAAAATGTTCTCCCAGGCTATTCTAAACTTAGTTAAAATAATGTGGCTCTGTCTGATCATGTCATTGTCATATACTTTGCCTTTGAATATTTAAGGTTTTGCACTTTTATGATCCTGTCTCAAAATCTTTGGTTTCCTTCATACGACTTTATTTGCATATTTGGAGCTGTCAACCAGACTTTTGCTAGATTCATTCCCTAGTAACGCTCTTCCCTGTAATTCAACACACAATGAAATTCTGTATCACAGTAAACAAACCCACAGAAGAAGCATACCTGCTAACCTTGCCAAAGAAAGGGGTAACCACCTGTGTTTCAGGAATGAACATAGCTAGGCAAAAGTGTGTATTTTTCCCTTTGTCCATCTATTCCATGCCACTCTTTTTACAGACAAGGCTGAGATAATGCATCGCTTGTGAATCACAGCTGTCCTCTGACCCACACCACAAGCACATTTAAGGGTCACCTGCAGTAACACCAAGCCATATCTAATACATATTACCCTGCAGAGATGCTCTTGAACTACAGGATAACGTAATTCATTTCAGAAGACGTCTTTACTTCTGGAGCAGAGAGGAATGAAAGCTTTAAATTTGCATAATTGTATGCTTTCTACTTAAAACTGAAAACTAAATTGGAGGCAAATCCCTTAAAGAGGATCTGAAGACCATGGCCAATATCCCTAAGCCAGCCCCTGACCTACCGGAGCAGCAGAAGAGACCAGTGACTCATACCGGCTGGTGCCCGAACAGTCCCGTCTCCACGGCGGGGGTCCCAGGCAGCCCTCGGCAGCCGACAGCCCACCCCCCAGCCCTATCTGCGTGCTGTTGACGGCAGGATCGAGATCTGAGCTAGGAAAAGGATTTTCTTCTATGGATTTGCCATTGCAGGCAACATTATAGATATAGATTGGCTGATTAAAAAAGAAAGAGCTCCTCTTGGGTGGAGATCAATTCATGACACCACTGCTTAGATGAGGAAAGGACATAGCTGCAAATAAGCTTTCAATACCAGACATTTTCAACCAGACATTTCTGATACAGGATGGGGCAGGAAAAATCCTATATTCAAACCCAGCTGCTAATACACCTGTGCGCATTCATGTACTAAAGAGAAAAGCAGCTTAAGTACTAATGACATCCAAATTACATCTTCCCTATCTTTAATGTTTATGGTTCTTGGCTCCTTTTTAAGAAAAAGATGTCTTTAGAGCTTAATCAATACCATTCTGCTTTAAGAAAGGCTTTTTGCGGCTGACAAAACTACATATGTTTTGCTTTGAAACCTGCTTGAATTTGAAGAACGATAAAAAGAGCGTGTTTTATTTTTCATGCTAGGGAAGTCGTTGAATTTTCTCAGGAAAATCAAACAGCACCTACAAAACATGACGTTATCCTACTTTGTTTATGTGCGATGCGGGGCTGAAACCGGGGAGAAGAGCTGCATGTGCCGACCCTGGATGAAGCTCTTCACTGTTCTGCCAAGCAGGAGCACTCGCCCAGCTTGGGAAAGCTCAGAATCCAGAGATGAACATGTCCCTAAGCGATAATAAAACATATTCCACCAAAAAGTGGGCAAATGATTACCTTTGGATTGAGCCAAGTCCACGCACTCACACGGCGCAGACATCCTTTCGCATCAAACACCACCTTGCTCAGCATTAATAAAGTGGCAAAACGCAGGTTAGAAGCTCTGGTGGAACGTGTCCGTGGCTGCCTGGGGCTGCCGAGGCTACCTCAGCTGCTGCCTCCGTGGCCAACAGGTTACTGGTGCAAACCATAAATATTAATAAAGCGATTCCTAACCCGACTGCACTCCAAAGCGGTCATTTTGCTTCTGGTCAGCTCGTGTGACCTCAGCTCTGGGTGTTTCAGCTCGACATCACCAATGGCCTTGCACAAATAATAAGGCCCTGTGATGGATAATTAGCCCTTGGAGCTTAAAAAATAAATAATTTTTTTTAAAAAATTGCACTTCTGCAAGGCAGAATTTCTCTAAAAGAGGGATTTGGCAGAGTCCCAAGCTACAGCGATTGCACAGCCTCTCCCACTACGAGCAACTGGCTTGACTTGTTTTTAAAATCCCAAAGTGCCAATGATTTTTGTTCCCCTGTTTCCCAGTGAAATCAGAGGAAATGGCTAAGATGGCCTACCAGGCGTATTGGTTCTCAAGTCAAATGAATGACTTTCTTAGACACCAAAGTTCTTGCTGCCCTTAATCCATAATCTCAGAGGCAGTAACACAAATGAAAGGAAAGAATCAGAGCGAAGCAGGGAAAGAACATGGTGTGGCTTTAAACAGAGGTGCTGCTTTTAATGAGTTTTGAAGTTCTCAAGAAGTATGATTCTAAATTGCTGGACTGATTGCACTGGAACTCCAGCTCTTATATTTGTTCTTGGAAAAGACCAGGGGAAAAAAAAATGGCATCAAAGAAACCTTGAGTGAAACAGCATTATTTGCCAGAGCCTCAAGAGGCAGAAGACTAATAAAATTTTGCAAAGCACTCAAAAGTGCTAATTGCTTTTTTAGTGCATCTTACAGAGTGGTGGCATTGTATGGCATCTAAGTGTGAAGAACCTGGAGAGGGGCTATACTTCCAGAGAGCTTCTGTCGGGATTTTTCAAAAGATGTTTGTTTCAAGGAACAGCTTGTATACTCTAGACCTTGGCTGCAATTTTGTGATCCTGCTTCTCTGTCCTCCCTCCTGATGTTAATAAATAAAAGTTATTTGCTTACAGCAATTGGAGGTTTGAGATGAATTCGGGCTGTAATGAATATGCTGTGCTTTCCTAAGAACAAAGAACACACGAAATGAACGGGTTCAGGGAATTACTAAGAGATAAAAAACTCAAACCTGGGAATATCCAAGTTCAAATTCTTATCACTCAGTTTGCATTGGCAAAATAAGACCAATTTTGCCACACAAGTGTCCAAAAAAAAAAAAAAACAACCCAAACATGCCTCATCACAGCCTCCAAATAAATGCTCTTCTTTGATAAACCAGCCAGCCCAGACCAGGGATGAGTTGTTTATCAAAGACAATGGTGTTACTCTGGGAGCACGAATCCTTCTGGGATTTTCTCTCTGGTAAGACACGGCACCAGTTACTGCCCAGCGGCCCCAGAGCTGCGTTTTTCAGGGTTACCAGTCTCCCACCCAACACGAACCCTGAGGCCACGACGTTGAGACACAACTATTTACATCCGGATTGATTTTTGTACATACGGAACAACTGCATCTCCAATCAATTTGAATGGAAACCACAAATGCTCAGCACCCTGGAAAAAAAAAAAATCAAGGCACTCAGGTTCCTTTATATAGATTGAGATGTCAAACCGTAAGACTTCAAGTGGCATTCGGCTTTGACATTGAAATAGTCAGATATTTAAAAAGACCTCTCAAGGAATAATAAAAGAAAGCTTGGCAAAAGGCACATGCTGCAAAAAATGAAGGCCATTTCTTAACCAGAGTCCACATGTTATCCAGCAGTGATACACCAGCAGTATAATCTTAATTAGCCAATAAAAGTTTTTAGACAATCTGTCTAGACTTTCTTTTGCTTGAATGTAAAACTGGCTTTAAATGAAATATATAAACAGCAATGAAAAGTCAATGAAAAGCTGTGGAAAAAAAAGCTTCCTGCTGTTTCACATCTACACCCTGCACTCTTCTTAAAACATGATCATTTATTTAAGTGAAATCCTTCATCTTTTTAAGCTGAAAAGCTGCTATATTTGGGATTACTGCATTGCAAGCTCACAGTCAGTTTCCCGACTTGCTGATGGAGAACTGAACCGGAGGATGTCTCTCCTAGAAAGCTCTATCAACACAGCTCAACACGGGCCTTCCTCTTGAGGAAGAGGAGTCAAAAGAAATAATCATACTCGACCACAGGCACATCCCGAGAGCACCGGGCTTGGTCCCGTGCGCTTTGAAATGGTCTTTGCACTGATGCTATAATACCACTGACGCCACGATGTGGGGGTTTAGGTAGAGAAGACCCCATTTACAGCAGAGCCAGCATTTCACCAGATGACAAAAACTCTTTTTGGCTCACCAGTGAGCAGAAGCAGCGCTGCTTCTCCCTGCTCTGCTCAGCCCCAACCTCAGCACCATCCCGAGGAATCCCAAGCAAGCTGGGGACACTTGGGAAGACAGAGAACAAAATGATTTGAGAAAAAAAAAAAAAATAGGCTGGAAAAGGAAAAAAATATAGATATATAAGATAAAGTAAGAGTTAATTAGAGGGTTGATTAGACAAGTGGATTAGTGAAATTAAGGAGAGAAACAAAATACATTCAGGGAATTAGATTATAATTTATCTCTAACCAGCGCTTAGAGAATACTTCCTTGATGGTAGCCTGAGATAGCCACTTCCAGACTTTTTGCACCTGGATAATGTCTTCCATTGTAAAGCAGCTACCTGAAACACTTCTAATTTTTATTTTTCATGAGAAGCCACTTCCCCTCATCCCAGAGCTGGGCCACCAGCAGGAGCATGCTGGTCCCCAGAGAAGCGGCTGGCCTGGCACCATCACCATGAGAAGGGGGCACTTGCTCTCACAAAGCTGCCCTGGGACACAGGGACACACCGGAGCTCGAGCGGAGGGGAGGCCGGGCAATGGGAAGGGCTCCCAGCCTCGGGAGCAGAGCAGCGCGATGAGCTTGGAGCCACTCCGTGTTGTCTCAATGGAATCCTGCTGCCTTTGCGTAAAGGCAGGAGCTGGAGCCTCCAAGGAACCCCCCCTGTGACCGGCTCCCTGCAGCCAGACACGTTCCACAGGCAGCAAAAACCATGTAGTGTCTAACCTTAAGCAGAACATCTTATTTTAAAAACAAATCCAGACTACGGATGCCTGCTCTCCATGCCATACTTGGGCTCTCCCAAACAGACAGCGAGGTAGTGAAGCGTTGCTGTTTACCAGGAGGAAGCGTCAGTGCGGATCGCAGCATCCCGCATCACAAAACCCAATCCAAATTTCAAATGAACATCTGCATGTTTGAGTTGCCTTTCCATTACCCACCGTTTAATCTGTTTCATCTCTGTGCTTGCACAGTGAAATACAGGTTACATCTTCTTTTGGTAATCAAATAATTGAATAATTTGCTTTTTTAACCAACTTTTTGTTATCAGCAGGCCAAACGCGATGTGAAAGGGGAATACCGAGAGCACCGTGAGCTGCACAGCGCCATGTGCTGCTGTCGGGGCACATGTGCCGATGTAAACACCCGCAGCATCGCACAACGCAGGCCCAGCCCCACCACCTGCCTGGGAAGAGGGAGCGGGATTTTCAGCATCAGGCTGATATTTAAATGAACATTGGTTGAAATAACACCAATAGTCTCCACTACGAGAGCAAGCTAGATGGCCTCCTCATTCCTTACAGACTGAAAACATATGAATCCTGAAACACCAAAGGGAAAGGGAACAGAAGAGCCTGCAATATAAACTCTCTCTATACATATATCTTCCTGGCTGTATGTGTATACCACTTAAAATGCCATACTGCAGTTCATATTTTCAGCTCAGATATCTTGTTGAATATACTAGAGCAAATAGTCTGGGTATTTCAAACATGGCCTTGATAAATAACTTTCCTAGGAATGTGTAAGAAAAGAGTAGGAGCTCCATTGATCATAATTGACTGCCTGCTATGATTTTGCAAAGATGGGTACAAATACCCAGTTAGAGTGGCTTTCTCCTCTCATTGATCTTTTTTTTCCCTACACAAGGAAGCTGGGCTGGGGAAGGCTTAGACAGCTTTGGAGACGGACCAGGGAATATTTTTGGCATGCCCTGAAGATCACTAGCAAGGCATGAAAGCTATCTTCCATGAGTGTGAAGGGTTCAGGACGTTTGTCATCCTCTGTTGTCTGAGGAAGGGTAAGGAATGAAGAAGGCAGGATGCGTGATGGAAGAGGCATCTTGGAATTATTTATGTGCTGCTACTCCCCCATGGCTATGAAAGCTGTTCTTTGCATTAGCACAAAGTGAAAAGGGACTGTGAAGTATGGAAGGTACAAGATGAGGCGGTATTTTGTATTTCCGCCTGGGATGCAGGATTTCAGTGACAGAAACTGGAATAACTTACTGCATTCGATTATATATTACCCTTCAGATGCAGAAATGTATTTCAAGTTGGTCCCAAATGAAGTTCCTACAAATTCATCCTACTTTGCGAAACAGACATATCTCATGGGAAAATCTCAGTGTAATCACAATATTTCTGTTTTCCATGGGGAAAGTCAAAATGACAGCAGGGGCTTCCTCTGCAGAAGGTTTTTATGAAATTCTTTTTATTCCTTCAGGAAAACTGACAAGACGCTTTGCACCACACACTGGAATAGGCACCGTAGGCGGAGGCGAAATGGGAGCCAGGATTCACAGGCTCCTCTTCCCACCCCGGGTAGGCTGGGAGGCAGAAAAAAAGCCTAGTGAGGAGCAAAGGCGCTCAGATGCAATCGTCTAGGAAGTCTGGTTTCACTGCACCCCTGCCAGAAAAAAACGGACCTGGGAAAAAATTTGTATCTTATCTCCTTCAAGTTCTAAGTTTTCACATTCAAAGTCAAATCTGTTTCTGAAATCAGTAATTTTTTTGGTGAAACCAATGTGATTTTTCTTTATGGCAAGTCTTCCTTACCCATAGATATTTTTTTTTCCCTGCTGGGGCTCAATCTTTCTGACCCCAGCCACTTCTATCAACCTTTGGTTTGTGGCTTTTCATCTCTCCTTGTCCTGATCCTCATACCTGTCTTGCTGCTTCCACAGACTTGTTCCTTCCATTCATTCTTCGGTAAATCTGAAAATTCCTTTTATTCTTTGGTAAATCCGAACTCCCTCCTTTCCTCCTGCTCCTTCCCAAAACAACACCAGTTTTTACACTTCAATAGAATCTTCTCCTCAAGCTTCCTAATGCACGTTAACGTACTTTTTGTCCCTTTCATCAATATTTCCACCATTATTTTTTATCAAATGTCCATTCTTCCCAGCAGAAGATGGATGCAGAACAAACACAACTGCTCTTGCTTCGATTCTGCTCCATACTCCTATCTTCACCAAGAGGAACATATTACCCATGAGAAGCAGAAAACCTTCCAAAGAACAGATGAAAAAACCTGGACTGGGATGACTAAATTCCTGAATCTGCACAAAACCAACTTCTTCACTTCTGCACCATGGGGCACGCACACTGAAAAATGCAGGAGCGTTCCTTGGGGGTGTCCAACTGTGCTGGTAAAAATAAAGGCTCAACAATACACCTCTCTGCTTTGAAATAACGAGGACTTAACCAATCACTTGATTTCAGCTCACCCACATGATACTTTTCAAATAACCACAAAAGCAATGTTTTATTAAACTTGGGGTAACATTTTTAAAGGATGCTGGCAGTTATTTGGTTAGTAACAAGAATTGCCTGTTTCAATTTTATTCTGTCCTTGAAATGCAATCTCCAGATGTTCAATAAATGCCATAAAAAGGCAGATATTTATCACTAAAGCGACTTATGCTATAACTGTGACAACAACCTGCCACAGCTATCCAGTAATACTTTGCCAAGAAACCAGCTGTGTGAGATCATTCAGGAGGACAGAGTGCAAGTTTCTGCGCGTATCAGCACGAAACTGCTCTCAGATTTCACATAAGCAGACGCGAAGGTAATAATAATGTCACATCTTTACCTTTTTCCTTCTCCCCAAACTCTATTTTATTGATTTTTCATGAGTCTGTCTGAGCAGAAGGAATTACTCAGCCCCCTGCTAGTTCCATCACAGAATTATAAGACTGTTTGGGCAGATGGGCTTCTGATGGGGCCGTGCCATCAGGTAGGTGCCCAAACCATGTGCTCCTAATGCCCATCAGCTTCACTAATTCCCTGAATAAGATCATCAGAGCCCTATAAATCTACACCAGGTATTTATCTTCAAACAATGACAAAAGATAGGAAGATACATATATCCCATACATACCAATGACTGGATTATTTTTCTTTTAAAATTCCAATTCTTCAATGACATGTTTCTATTTGGTGCCTACACTCCTTGCGTAGTCAAGACAGAGATGTTCCAAAAGGGCAACTCGGATCTCATCGCTCTTCCTTACTGCCCAGGGAACAGAGCCAACTAACTTAGGACATCTGTTATGTCGTAGGTAGGAAGACGCCTCGCTGAAGAGATGAAGTTTGCATTCACAATGTTTTGACAACCTAAAAATACAGGCAGGTGCCTAGAGGGTTTTCTGAACACCTACGCCAGGCACCTAGTGAGCTGTACCCAATATCCCAGGGAAGTCAGAAGCCCAGTCATCACCTCAGGGACATCACCCAGTTGCTTCTCTAAACAACATCACTTCTCACACGTAATAAAAAAAAAAAGCCACAGCAGCACAGACCATGCACAGAGTAACAGATTTACTTTGCAGAGATGCACTTTGCTTTTTCTTTTCCACTATCAGAAAGCATACTATTAAACTCTAAATGCAATCCAAAACACCCTTGAGGATCAAGTCCAGTGCATCTTCTACTAGATCAGTTAGAATTAAAGGAAAATCCTATTAAACCTGACAGACTGCAGCACAAAACACAAGTTGGTACAACTTAAGAAAGCCATAACAATTTTTCTGAAATGACAAAACATTTCTTATTTGACAAAACACAGGAAGGAAAATAATAGATTTAATGGCATTGTTATTTAACATAACATCACTGAATACCAAAAGGGACCGATGCATGAACATTTGAGGAAAAAAAAAAGAAAGAAAAATGGAAGCCACTTGAAGTGCTTGGATATAAATGACTTGATTTCATTAGTGGTTTGTGTATTTGTTTTTGCTATACTTGACCCAGACAACAGGGGCTCAAGTAAATGAATAAAGGCCATTCCCATCAGAAAGTACAATCATTTAACACAACCAAAGACAAAGGAACAGGCCCGCGCTGCTGCCTCTCCATCCCCACCAGATCTCCATCCCCACACCTGTGGATGCTGCGCCCCTCACCAGGCAGAAAAGCTCCAAAGGGAGTGGCTGTAGGACCAGTAATTCACTGGGAAAACTCCATAAACCCCCACCCATGCTGTATACCCTCAAACTCCATAAAAGCCTGGGGTTTGTGAGCCTCCCAAGAGCTGCCGTTCCCTGAAGTGACAGCACCCGAGATCCATACTAAACACCACTATGACAACAGCTGGTTTTCTGAGGCTGCCTTTTGGACTGCACTTCAAAAAGATATTTATAGACCAATTAGTCAACACGTAAGCTCAGCTGTTTGCTCTAACTCAAATGCTATAGAGGGTTTCTGCCCCTTGGGTTACGGCAGAGGGAGATCCAAGGAACACAGTTTGCAAAACGCTATTCCTTCAGCTAAATAAATAAATCGGCATCCGGGTGGACAGTACACCACCTTAGCCCAACTCCTTCCAGACCAATGGCTCACTGGAGTATTTGAGAAGTGACTCTGTTAAAAGTTGGGTTCTGTTACCTGCCAGAAAGAATAGAAATCATAGATCATAAATTTTGGGCATCACTAGACGACGTGTGGTATCACCCATTGCCAGTATGCTGTGCAAAGCTCCACTAATAAATTGTAAGTATTTGTTAATTGCTAACATAGCCAATGCAATCTTTGCCCACCATGGTGCATCCCAGTTCCAACTGTCTCACTGGCATTAGCAGGACCAAAATTTCAGTTCCAGGATTTTGATAGAACAGCTGGGTGACATAATTAAATTTTTTCATCTTCCTTTCTCATTTTGGGGCTTTTTTAAACCTTGGGTTATGTTGGAAAGTAACTGCTTCTTGTAATGAGTATTCCAAACCCATTCAATAGGACTTTAATGGATCAAGAATAAAAAAGAGAGCTTTCATTAACATCAGAATGTAAGACAAAAAAATCAGGATTTTCTACTTGGCAACAGGAGTCAGTACTCTATTTGAGACACACAGACAGAATAGTCTCCTCTCCCTTCTTAAAATACAGACAGTTGTACAGCGCCCTCGTAGCAATGATTTAACTCTCTCATGTTATCCAGCACTAATTTGTGCTAATGGAATTCCCACCCGACAGCATAAAAATTAAGTTCTATTACAAAAATGCAGATTCAGGATCCTAACAGGCAGCGGAACAGACCTACAGGAGCCGACAAAGATGCTGTGTGAATCACCGTGGGATGATACAGCAGCCCTTGGCTTTTAACAGTGTCGGCTTCCATGGAAGATAAGTACTGAATTAGAGCATCATATTATGATATACCACGTGGAGGATTTTACAGAAAGTGTCATGAGATGATGCAGATTACCAAAAACCTGAATCAAAAGATTCAGATCTTTTTAGAAACACAAGTCAAGGTAGAAAACAACTATCGAGACTTTAGGAAAAGCTGTTACATTTTCACATTTAGGTGGCTAAAGGGGTTCAAAACAGTTTTGCTACCAATAACAAACCCACAGAAAATATTTTCTGTAGGAGGTATTTAATTGTATGTAGCTAATTTGTAAAGAAACCAATGCTTTAGGAGATTATACTAGTTAATACACAGATTATTACAGCATGCTAAAAAAGTGGTTCATCTGATTGAGGTGGAGCGACGCTTGTTAGACGAAAGGCCTATGTGTCTCATATGGGTACGTATGTGTGTGCACACATATAGTCTTTAGTAGAAAATATAAAGCTGGGAAGAACAAGAAAAAAGGAAATTCAAGTTTAAATGGGAGGATAGGAAAGAAATACTGTTCAGTATCACTGCTAGAAAAGAATTCTATTTATGAGGGTGAAGAGAAGGATAATAATTTCCTCTTTGCCCTGAAAATGAATGTTTTTTGATGTTGCCTCTGTTTCTGAGGAAATTCAGCTCCTGCAGCTTGTGTATCCCGGCCGTCCCTGCCGCATGCAGATGTTCTCAGCCTCACGTAACAGATGTCTGCGCTGTGCTCGAGGATCACAGAGACAGAGGAATTAAAGAAATGAATAGTTCAAAAAAAGTCTTCAGCAAAAAAAAAAAAAGAGAAAAGAAGATAAAGAGGCGGTTGCAAGTGTTGTGCTTCCTATGTTAAAGTGGATTAAAGTTTAGTCTGCTTTTTTGTTCTGTCAAGGTGATGATAGCTTTTTAACAAATATGACACTGCAACTAAAAGTCTTCAGAAGAAACTTCAGTATATATAATCATACCAGTTCTCTGCTACAAGAGCTCTAATCCCTTTTTTTTTTATGCCTTTCGTACACAAAGAAAGACGACATGCTTTTCCAGAATTTTTCTTCTCCAAGTCTTTCCAAATGGTTGAGAACGTCATCATCTAAACTACCTATTTCTTGGTTTGTAGATTAAGGTAGTCTATTACGGGCATGTTGCTCTGTGCAATACAACGGGGTCTAGTTTGTGCAAACAAGCAGAACTGTGCTCAAAATCAGCCTTGCTGAGATGCTTATTTCTGAGATGGAGTTGGCCATGGGAGGCATGGAAAGGCAGCAGGAAGACAGAAAGGCAGCAGACGTAGGGGTTTGCAGAGCCCGGCATCCCTGGCCTCGTACCGGTCGGGCTCCAGCCTGGGGAGTGAGCACCAAAGAATCCCCAGGCAGAGCAGCCAGTGTACTCGCCTGTGAAAATGGGTGGGTTTTGGAGAGAAGATGATGAATAAATGCATACTAGGTCTTTCTTTTATCTGTTAGGAGGCATTCAAGTGGTCTTTTGCTAACGACTTCAATATATATATTTCTTACAGATAGCAATTAACCTTCTGGTACAGATTAATCTTTTAAAAAAATCAAAGATGAATTAATCTTTGAAATTCAAGTATTCAGCAGTTTCATTAATAATCTGAAATGGTCCTTTAGATTTTCCATAATTAGACCATTCCCCTAATTTATTAATCCCAAAGACTGCAGAGCATGTTTCAAATCCTCATCTCCTGCCACAATGACATATTCAAACTCGCTTGAAGCACTCATAATAGAAGTCACTTTGTGAAAAATTATTAACTGAAAGGATCAAGCAAAGTCTTTATATACTAAAGCATATTTGGAAACTGAGCAAGGATAGCACTTTCTACTCATCCTGACAATTCCTAAGATCTTGACTGAATCAGAAACAAGTTTGGATAAAACACTGAATTTAGGATAATTAGCTGCTACGAATTTGAGGCCAAAAATAATAAACACATGGGTACCTATGGACTGAATCTTCTTTTCTGCCAAAACACACTGATTATGAGATACAAGGCAATTGTCTGCCAGCTAATAATGACTGCTTATCATCAGTGTGTCTCAAACTTTGACTGATGACCTGCACTCTGGGGTTGTTCCTGCTGCGGACAGATGTGCCTGGTCCTACAGGGCCACGGAGGGGAGAAGCGACAGCAGACCCTGCTCTGACACCTCTCTCAACTCTCTTCTGCGCATTAAAAGGAGTCATGGGGACAGGATTCACGCCAGCTCAAAGCCTTGCAGCCTGGAGCTATATATGCAGTTATTGCATCCCCCGCCTTGCACCAGGCTGCAAAGCTCCACTCAGTGCCCCCCCCTGCCCTGGGCAGGGACACCTCCCACCAGCCCAGGCTGCTCCAAGCCCCGTCCAGCCTGGCCTTGAACCCCTCCAGGGATGGGGCAGCCACAGCTTCTCTGGGCAACCTGGGCCAGGGGCTCACCCCCCTCACAGCAAAGAATTTCTTCCTCACATCTCATCTGAATCTCCCCTCTTCCAGTTTGAAGCCACTACCTCTCATCCTATCACTACATGCCCTTGTAAGAAGTCCCTCTTCAGCTTTCTTGTAGGCCCCCTTCAGATACTGGAAGGCCACAGAAGAAGAAAAGAGGAGGTAATCCACAGCCTCACTGATTTCTGGATCTTTTGATTAAGGAAAAAACTTCCTCCCACTGCTGTTGCATTTCTGTTGCTTCTGGCATGAATTTTCTAATTAGTGTGGAGTTTTGGCTGGCACCCCAAGCACCAGGTTAATCTGCTCTTACGGCAGCAACGTAAGAGTGTGGTCATCATCAGTGTGGTCCCCATCCCTTCCTCCCTGTCCCTGCCGTGTCACCACGGCACTGCAGGCATCACCAGGCTTGACTGCTTTTGCAAAGCTACTGCGTAATTACACACCTCAGTCAGGCCACAGATATTTGGACCCCTTTAAATATATTTAATACCCGAAGCACGCTGATCTCAGTAATACTTCTCCATCTTGCGAAACCTCCTGTCCCTTCTGTTCCTCATTAGAGAGGGCAGTTCACTTCATGCATTCAGACACACGGCTCTTGACCACTGAAATGTTTTTAGATAGATAGATCAAGGAGCTACTAACGACACCACAGCCATGAGTCAGTAAAATTATTGCTGCTTATTGCTTCTTCAGGAGGCTCTTTCCAACCCTGCTATTACAGCAATCACCTGACAGCCTGGTTCATCATTTCTTCTGCATAAAACATCCCCAAGGAGGCACAGACGCATCAGGCACCAGGAAAGCAACCCCCCACGGCATGTCCCCAGAGCACAGGAACGTCCCATTGCACCGTGAGCCCCCAAAAGAGCACCTGGTCATGACCAAACCCCAGAGTTGGAGAACAAGGTGCCGTTTCCCCATAGGGATCAAGGTCAGGACCCATCTCCAGGAGCGCACTGCCAGAGAGCACGGCGGCTGCTCCGCTAAATGCCTAGACAACAGGACCAGCTTAGCTTCCCAGGGTTTTAAAAAGCCGGGGAACTTGTTGACAGGTATTAAATCCCCTCAGAACTTCACCTAAGCTTTATCTGTGTAACATAAAAAAATTCAGCGCAGCACCGAGAAGAAAAAGCAGCTGAACTGAGTCGGAGGCAGCTCTGGGGATTGGATTATTCCAGTTTCCAGACAAGACAGGCTGTGGCTATGAAAGAAAGTTTATGCACTATCCCTGTTAGTGTCTTAATCTCGTAGGCGTGACCTGTATCACCCTGCATGCAAAGCTGTTTTAAGAAGGGTATTCTTTTAGTTTTATGCTTTATTTTTATGAAGGACATTGAATTACATGTTGACTACACAAACCGCTCTTATTAATTTAGTTCTACAGAAGGTCTATAAAATGATATAGTATAATTCAGATAGAGTTTGTCCTTGGCATAGAGAATACATTTCTGGTACGATTTTGCAACAGTGGATATTTGCAAATAAAGTAAATTTTAAATTATAATGAACACTGGCATTTGTCACTTCCTGCGGTATTAAATCCAAACTCATTTTCTTTAATACCACATAAATATGCATTCAACCAAACAGACAAATTTATGCAAATACAGGTTCCTTCTGCGATATCAACATAGTGAAACAATTCTGGATTCCCCTCTCTAAAGCCCCTTTCTCTGCTCGCTCCGTGGTGACGCTGCCCAGTGTGATCCATCAGCTGCACGCTGACAGTTGGGGACAGAGTCGAGTTGCCACCTCCCAGAGGACACAGGCAACTTGCAAAAGCAGAGTGTCTGCTGTGGAACCAGCTTTGCAACACCCGAGGAGACGAAACCTCCGATGGCTGCTCCAGAGCTGTGCCCATCTCATCCTGGTCCTTCCCTTTCACCGCTCACTCATCTGGCTGGTGATTTATGTAATTAGGTGAACTGTGGATTGCGTTTTGCTGGTTTTATTTAACACAATGCCAGGGCAGTTACAGGGTGGGAGATAATACGTATTCGTTTGGGGAATACAATAGAGCTTACTCTTGTGCAATGATGTTGGCTCCTGATCAGGATATATCATTGAAGGCTTCTGGAGATGGGCTTTGCAGGTATCACCAATAATGAATCACATCTTCCGCTTATTTTTCCTTACCAGCACAAGGATCAACTCACATATTTCAATTTCCAAACTTTGATGATTCTGGATTGCAAAACAGCTTGTCATAAATTTATACCTCTACTCCCTGAAGTGCCATCTAAAGTCCTCCTATGTTCTGGAGTCTCTGGGGAAATTTAGAACTATTTACCCTGAAGAGTAAGTCACCAAGAGAAGGGTATGACCACACTGACACAGCAATCACACTTCCAAGACAGGTCTGCTCTATGCTCTGTACCAGAACAAGAAAGCAAGCTGTAAAATTAGGGATTTCTGTCAACAAAATTATGATGGTTCTACTCAATAGCATAAGCCTGACCCAGTGCAAGACACAGCATCTCCCTGTCCTCTTGGAACATCTCTCACTGACAGCGGCATTGTCCAACACGGTTTAGCCTTCTTGGGACACCACTAAATGAAACCAGTAACAAGAAAAACATGATGCATCGCACCAAAGGTCTGCTGTGCCTCGCACCATTCCACTGAGCAGCTTGTCTCCATATCCCAGGCCAGTAATCTTTGAGCCTTCAAGTAAAAGATTATGAATTTTCTAAACTGAATTGGTCAAGAGACACGGTAAAGAAAAGCAATATAAATCAGGAAGCAATCTGAAAGGTGAACAGCAACAGCATGATACAAGTCAGTGTCTGGTAACAAACAGTCTTCGCAGAATTTCTAGCTGCAGAGAGATAAAAGCTCAGCATTTTAAAATCTGTCGTCTACCCATGTCAACACAATATAATGCCATCCAGTAGAGTAGTAGGAGTTTGATAAGACTCTCGGTTATCTATTTTCTCCAGAAATGATTGAAAACCACTAAAGTTTCAAACTCTCTGAAACTCCAACAAGCAATTTAGGAATGAGAGTATCTAGGAGCCATTACAGAGGCATTGAGAAGTCCTGGAGCACCTTTAGAATCAAATATATGTTCTAGAAAAATAATGTAACATTTGGTACAAAATAACATTCATTACTTCCATAGCGTTTTCTGGAGGGAGGATGGGCGTTGCCTACCTGCCTCTCTGGAAATTTGCATGAAGGACTCGACTCCTTTTTCTCCATAATTCCCTTCAGATGCCAAAGTGGACACATAATTCCATCCCAAAGCTTTCACAATGTCCACCATTGCTTGTGCTTGGAAGGAATCTGGAGGAACCACACGTGAGAAGAAATCATAGCGCCTGTCATCACTCAACTCTGGTGCAGTTGAGGCATAACTGATTTGTGGGATCTGTAGAAAAAAATAATTTCCGATAAATATACATATTCATATACTCATTGCACTTCTTGCAGCAGTTAGCTAAAGCACTTGGCTTCAGCCAAGCCTAGGTTCGTCTTCATTGTATCCATCTATATTTCTCCATCATGATCTTTTACAATGCACAAGTCAAAGAAACAATATTTTCATTGACTTCAAGTTACACAAAAAACCATTAATCAATAGAAAACAACTGTATATGTCCACATTCATGATTTTTTTTCTTTTCAGACAATCTTAATCAAATACAGCACACACAAACCATTTTCTCACTCTGTCCTTTTAATTGGTTTTCTGGTTTTACTAGCATCAGGTTATTTGGGATTCTGAATGCAACCCAGTTTATGTCTATACCTGTCATCGCTGGCTGAAAGCCGGACAGAGCCTTCATCGATTTTTGGAGGATGAAGAAGCTCTTAAACATTAAACTGCGACTCCGGGTTTAAACAAAAGGATGTTTATTTTTGGTTCTTTCTGATGACCAACAGTTGTGAAGATTGCTGAGCGTGGACATCTCTGTCCCCCAGAGACAACCTGGTCACGGCTCAGCCCTGTCCTAATACCCTGCCTGCTCGTGACTAACCAGCTCTTCCTGTTCCTTCGCACGGCAGAATGCGAGGGAGGCTGATGGTTACTTGCTATAACAGGAGAGCAGAATATCGTTCAGGGCTATTTTCTCCTTGATAACAAAGGTCCCTATGCAGTTATCAAGCTGACAGTATGTTAATCCCCAAACACATTATGCAATTGTTTGAGTAACAGTCCGGGACTGTTCCTTAAATTAAGGAACCTGCCGTAATTCTCATTTGAGATGCCAAGGAGGGATAAAAAAGATTTGCAATATACACAAACATGATCATATATAATGATTTGAGACTTCTAGACCGCGGAAAGGTCGGTATTTCATGCCTCAGTACAAGCATCTTCTGCATTCTCATATTCTGTCTCTGCACAGCATTCCTACAAGTATTTATTAGCTCTTCTGCCTCCTCAGAAGAATAAGCATTATATTTCCCCAGGCTCAATACTGCAAAGGGCTCAGCGCCTTCGGTTCCCACAGAGGTCAGCAGCAGATGAGAGCAAGCTCGGCATTCCACAGAATACGCACTACATCTGTACATCTGAGTGTACAGTAACAGCTCCTACAGCAGAGTAAAAGCAGACTGAAGACCCAGCAGATAAGTGAACTCATCCAAACCATCCATAATTATTAAATACCCCAACATTTGTTGAAGCACGTTCCTCTTTACAAAGATAGTACCTGCTGTTATGTTATAAACCATAGCACATGACTTGTTCAAGATCTGCTTCGCTTCACTCCGCATCAGCCTAGAGCGAAACGCGGCTCGTGGCCCCTGCCCCCGCGGGACCCCTGCCCCGGGAGGGTGCTGAACCAGGGCCCAGGCGCAGTACCGCTCTTATTTGCTACGAATTATTAAACCTAAACACTTAAACCTTCAGCGGGTGCTGAGGCTGTCACTGTGGATGCTGGAGAACTGAATCCCCCGTCACTTGGCATGGTCTTTTCTTTGGATGCATCGTGTCACTCCTCTGCATGTCCGCTGGATTTAGGACCAGCGAGGTGGCTAATCAAGCTGAAAGCCGGGATGCTTTAGGTTGTTAATGCAAGACAGCAGTCCTCTACAAAGCCTTACCAGATTTATTTTAGATCTGTGGCTTGTGGACAGCATGTTGCCAGCAAGACCTTCCAGTGCTCCAGTCACAGAAAATTACAAAAGTTAAAATTGAGTCTGCTGGGCAGAACACAGCATTGTGTTGACCACTGGTACATGATTTACTTGCTCAGTGTTTTGCCCAGGGGCCAGCAAAGCTTGGGGACCACTCTCACAGACAAATAGATCGATTATACCAATTTATCAGTGTTCTTTATTTTTAATCTACCTTAGGGATGACTTTCAGCTAACACCAACTACTGCGGTTGCACAGAAAGTGCCAGGCACCCTGGCCGTCAAAAATAATTGAAATACCTAATTTGTCTGTGCCTGAAATTGCTGTTGTAATAAATGACTGGTGACATTTTAGGATCGCTCTCTTCTCATCTGTACAAAGCAGTTAGCAGAGCTTGCTCAGCTGCTTATCAGCTTAATTCATCTATTCATTGGATAGTATCATATTAAGCAGAACAGTTAACCAGGCTGACTTTATGGGTGCTGTTTACCCATTATTAATTAGACAAACATCAGGTAGACAACATACAGTCCCACACACAGAGCCGTACTGATAGCCGAGTGATGGTTTTTTAATTATAAATAAAAGAAAGGGTGAAGTATTGATTTTTACCTGTGGCAAGTATTTGTATTTCAACATGCCAACAACTGCTTTTTCAACTGAAAATCAAAAGGAGCATATTCTGCACATTTACAAAAAGCAAAGCTTCTACAGAATTTGCTCCATTGCTTATATTACTTCGGTTTTCAGACTTTTTGGTTTTCTAGTCTTTTTCCTCTGTCCATAAAATATTAACCACTTCTAGCTGTTTCAATCACTTGCAGTATAAAAAGCATATATTGTGGGGTTTTTACCAACATTTCTTACAGGATATCTAAAAGCAACATGAAGTTATATGTATGAGGAGTAAAATTGTCATAAGAGTTTGTCCGAATATGGGGAGAAAAGTACTTCAATGGATATAATATAGACTGTAGAGTTCAACTTTGCCCTGTATGTCAGACACCTACAAAAGATGTTTTGGACTAGGGCAAACATCACACTGCTGAGTTTTACATGCCGTTTGCCTGGCTGATACTCTGGTTACAGTAAGAGTGAATGATTAATGCTGGGAACATTGCATTAGTCAGTGATTAATTAACGTTAATTTATTTTTAACATTGTACATTATTCTTCATTTATTTCATGAGAAGCTCTCCCTAGATGGCACTTGGTTGTCTTCCTTGAAAAGCTGGGCTTGTCTGTGAGCAGCTGCACCAAAAAGCCACAGCAGAGAACACACCGAGGACCAACGTGCCCCTCTGATGGTCTCCGAAGTCACTCTCTGCAACGTCAAACATCTGCCAACATCAGGTCTGGAACTGCGTATTTCGGAGTAAAAAGCAACTGAAATACAAACGTGTTCCAATTCTTCATTTCAAACTTACTTTGTATGATTGCCTCACTCCATGTTCTCCTCCTCTCACTGGCGAGCTCCTTCCTAACACCCAACTCTCTCAACTGGAAACACGCACGAGCCCAGTGCCAGGAGCCAAGCCAGCCCTTTACAGAGCTGCGGGACCTTCCAGAAGCACTGGGCTTCGTGCCCGCACCTGCCTCACCTCTGCCTGCAAATCCACCCGCACGGCCAAGAACCTCGCAAATCAGTGCAACCATAAAAATAATTATTGTTACTACGCTACTTCAAACGTGATTGAATCAGGCTACCTTCTCCTCAGTAACTTATTAAAAAATTAATAAAATGGTGCACCTGAACCCGACTCACCAAATGACAGTAGTCAGAAAAACCTCAGAAAAGGCAAATTCCCTAAGGCCCATGTGCAATTAAGATAATGCATGACTATACCTGTTGAGATATTAATGAGCTCCCACCAGGGTAATATTAAGTTCACAGTTTGCTGCATTTTTACTTTCAACTTCCTATTAAGTTTTATTGATATGATTTCCTGAAAATAGAAAAAAAAAAATACCCTACTTTGATAAAGCCTCTTGAACTCATCTCATGTGGTAGCACAGTGTCAGTCTACACAAATTGCAAAATCCTGCCAATAACTTAACTTTATAAAAATAAGATGCCTGAAGACTTTTCACTTGGCTGCAAAACTCTTTGGTGTGAACTGATGGATCACTAACAACCTCGATTCTGTTTAGGTCTCAGCCTTTATTCATGTAGAAATTTATCATGTCAGGATTTAATCCTCAGTTAGTACAACTACTCTTTGTTCGTCATTTACATCTCAAATTGCATAACAAACAGCTTCAGCATCCTGTGAGCTGCATACAATTGTTTTCATTGCCTTGAGTTAAGAGTATTTGAAGTTTCTAACTAGCTGTTTTCTCTGGGCAAAACTCCTCTACGCTTTCTTCATTTTCACATTGTTCCAAACAGGAAGAAAATGTTACCCGAGATACAAAATAAGATCAGATAATGACTCAAAGCTTGCAAAGATAATAGGAATGAATCTTCCTGCTGATCCCACTTGGCTGGAGGGGGAATTCGAGCTCCCTCCATTTCTCGGGAGCTGATGTCCATAGGGTGGTGCAATGGCCTGAGGTCTTGGTGGCCCTGCAGCAGAGGGTGGCCTTGCAGCACGCCAGCCACCCATCCATGGCGGGGTACGGATAACGAAGAACATCTTTGCCTTTTGTTCTCCAGCCCTTCCAAAAACTAAACACTGCTAAATTGGTAGCTTTGGGTAGGTTTTCTGGAGGTGTCAATCTAGCAGCATGTGCCCTATTTCTGTCCTGAAAGGTGCATATGAAAACAAATATTACCGCAATTCTTGCTCTAGGGCTCTTAAAAGCCTAGGGAATAATATTCCCAACAGTTTTAGGTAACGATAAGAACAAATCCTTCTGAAGTGCTTTGATAATCCCTCCTTATTATGTTTTATGATGAAATTTTAGAAGTAGTGCATTTCAAGCTGTTTTTTGTACTCAAGAATCAAGAGTTGACAATGAGAAAATGAGGCAAAACAATTAACTAAAAAGTTTTAAGAGCAATAGGGAGTATTTCTGCACAGCTCTGCCGTAGTCTATAAGATGTTTACATATAGCAAACCTGTTGCTGCCTGAAAAAGTCACACCACAAGAGCAAATTCTTCTGAGCAGTGAACGAAAGCAGCACATCTAAAGAAGGGCATTTGTATAACAGAAAATTTTCAAAACCATTTATCTATTTACAGTTCACCCCAGTTTCTCTCTCTCTGTTTGCAAATTACTAAAGCCACCAGTGTTCAAACAAGGTCCTGTTTGCTCACGTCACCACCTCTCTTATTTTATCCCACAGTGAATTCCTAATGATGTATTAGAGATCAACGCAATCACCTACAAGGGAATTGGATAGATATTTCATAAGGTACAGAAATACAAATATAAACAGCATCAAATACAAATGAGAAGCTGTGCCTCGAGGAGAAGTGCATTTAATAAAACAGAAATATCTTCAAGAGCAACAAAAGAAGCACTAAGAAAATAAACCCAATAAATGATTCATGTACACGAATTTTGCCTGTATCCAAGTTGCCCCATTCCTCCCAGCCTCACCACGCTGCGTGAGCTCCATCTCCCTCTACCTGTCCAGAACTATGACTTCAGCTAATAGGTGCATGGCTTTGCTCTCAACTTGACCTTATAGACCACAAGGACTACAAACATGTCAATCAAACAGAGTAAATCCCACTTTCCAAAGCATTTTAAAGGAGAGATTTTCAGAAGTGCTCAGCATCTGCACTTGAGGACCTATGTCAGAGCTCCCAAACCTCATGCAATTTCTCTTTTTTTGTAGGAGTTTCCACGTGGGATGGCAAAATTCCATATATAAGGAGAACTAAAGGTGTTCTTGACAAATTGTCAATGAAAAGCTGGAGGAGGTCACTGCTGTGTGGACCTCAGTATGAGATAACTGAAGAGTGGCAGCGATAGGAGAATAAAGTAGTGTCAGGAAGGGTAATGGACTGACAGAACACGGGGAACTACAAGAAGTTATCTGTAATTTCATCTCACTGAATTGCCTTGCTGT
The DNA here is from genome assembly GCA_013400135.1 of Rhinoptilus africanus. NCBI lineage: Eukaryota > Metazoa > Chordata > Aves > Charadriiformes > Glareolidae > Rhinoptilus > Rhinoptilus africanus. The sequence goes on along the minus strand of VXBO01012131.1, from coordinate 414,073 downwards.
GCAGCACAGACTTCAGTTTCAATACATAATGAATAAACATTAGAAGCTCCATGCAGATTGTTGGGTGGAAATTAAGAGGGAAGGCCAGTCCTGTTAAAGGACTTACTGTAATTGAACAGAGCAGTAATGGACCTTAACCGAGCTGTTCGGAGAGCGATGCACCGCTCGTCTGACGCCCCGACAATACGGAGCAACGCACTGTACTGTCGTGCTTCCAGAGCAATGGCTCTGGTTAATAGGACCCTTTAAAATTCACAACTCCTTGATTACCAAAATTATAATGGATGCAATCCATCACTGAAACAAACACCTCCAGCGCTCCTTTGGCTTTCTCAAATACAAAATATAACTGCCACTGGCCTTCTAATTGAATGTGTTTATTATTTTTTAATTCATTTCAAACCTGAAGAGAGCATATGAAAGAGCCCATTTCCAGGCACATAAATCAACCTTCATCCCTAGCATAACTATCATAGCACTGAAGTGGAAAGACATCCTGAATAATATTGGCAAGCTAGGAGTATTTTCCATGTCTACAAGGTCTCTCCTGCTTCCTTTTCTAGAATCAGAAGTACTTGTAAGAATTACTCCAGAAAGAAATAATTGTAGCAATTAAGGGAACAATAATTACAGCAATTAGTACTGTCCACATGGCTCATGGGAGCACTTTATCAACTCAGATGGAAAGCAGGAAGAAAAAAAATAATCATAAACACATAGTAAAATTAGAGGTATCCAGAAATATGAAATGTCCCTATATTTCATCTTGGTGACCTGGGCCTAGAACTAGGTCTACTTGTGAAAACGATGAGCTTCTGGCATCATTTGGGCTTTTATAGCTGCAAAATAGGAGGCAATCTCTTAACTTTTAAATGATAAAAGACCCCTTGATCTTTCAAGGATCCCCAGTTTTAATGAAAACTAGTCTTAGCACAAAATTAAGCATTTTATCTCCTTATAAGGCTGTAAATAATACCGTCCTTCTGATAAATACCTCACATAACACTGTCTCAACAAATTTACATATTGTGGATTAAGAATTTTCCATTTATACTTTCATCATTGATACTTTCACATGTCTAATCCATGCATTAGGGTGCTCAGGCATGGGAAGACAGACACCTGTGTCTCACTAAACGCATTCCAAGTGGCCACGATATACAAATTCTTGTACCGAGTCAATTTGCAGTGAACATACAGCCTCGCTTCTCTTCCTACACAGGCATAACTGAATTTAAAAATAAAAATTAAAAAAATCTCTTCCATGACACTGCCTTCCTCTCAGAGCAAGGCTCTCGCATTCCCTGTGCTTGTGGGTGCTTTGACCTGCTCCCAGCCCACCAGCAAGCTCGTCCTGGCTCCTCCACACTGCCATAAGGCAGGAAAAGCACTTCAATCAATAAACTAGAGAACCAAAAAGTGGTATCAGTCACGCTTATCTGTTATCCAGTAGGAGGAGGTACAAGAGTGAAGTGGGTAGAATAAAGCGTGGGTTGCAATTCCAGGGTTTTGTCCCTAAGGCAAGGCCACCCACGTTACCTTCATATGAAACATGTAGCCCCTCAAGACCTGTCCAAAGACCTACTGCAAATGGATAAGCAAACAAAGGCATGAAGCGCAATATGGATATAACCTACTTTGCTGAATGTTTTGAGAGTTACAGCTCCAGTAAGTGCCATTTTTACAGTTAACAGTCTAATAACCTTTTCCACGGGCAGAGAGTATTCTTAATAATCAAGCTCCTTTGAGCAGGGTCTGTGAACCAATTCAAAGTTTCTGATTCTTAAAAATAAATTCATTCAAACCTTTGGACCAAGCTGTGCCAAAAAGCACAGCTCCCACTGTACTGCTGCTACAAAAATAGCACACCTTTGAGGAAGGCAGAACAGGATTTCAACACCACTGTCAATATTGCACATTGTTTTAGAAATAGGTGAGGCCCACGTGGAATTCAACTGCTCTTTCACTTTGTGTCCTTTAGAGAATTACTTAAATAAAAATCTCGGTCTGTTCTGTAGTTTGGACACAAAAGCTTCATACATATTGAAGACTACTGCTTTAGAGACAAAAATATGTTCCTCTGCGTATCAAAAGACGTCATGTTCTTTAACATTTCTTGACTGTTGTGTTACAGCACACCCGCAACAACATTAAAAACCAGGTTCTTTTTGTTTGCAGGTCTGTTTGCAAGACCAACCGGTATCAGCTGAATTGTTAGTTTTTACAGTAAATTGTCATACCTTGGGACTTTTGTCTCAAAACTTTGCTTGAAAAAAATTGCAAAAAATGTCCAGAAATCAGTATTTGAATTTACAATGAATTGGAAAAAGATTTTTAGATGCACGCTTGCCTGATTTGTGTGTACAGTTCCTCGTTGGGCATAAAGTTGCATTTACATGATCATGAAGAACACTTTTAAGTGATCACTTCTCAGAAGTATAATTAGATTTAACGTGTATTATATACATTTTAATTTCTCTTGGTTTAGCTACATTTTGATAGAATATTAAAAGTTCAATTTATACTTTGTCTTAATTATTATTATTTCTAGCCTTAGATACCTAAAGATCCTTCTTTATTTTGGGGGAGGGCTGCGTTGAAGCCAACAGTGCCCCAGCAGCGGAGGAGCCGCGCAGCCGGTCCCTGGCAGCGATGGCGCCTGCGATGGCGATGCGTGTGGGTGAGGGCTGGCAGACTCCAAATGCCCCCATCCCTCCGCACATCGCCCAGACGCATTTGCACGTCCCTGATGCAGGCAGGAGGAGGCACAAGCTCCTTCCCCCATGCAGACTGGGTCCATCCTCCCTGACGTACAGACTTGTATGGACAGGCGCCAGAATTCCCCCCAGCTGACTCAACAAACACATCCAGGGATAGGGAACCTCTCACAGCTCCCATCCGCAAACAGAAATATTTATCTGCTGCAGCAGAGGGATTATTGATAATAAAGACAAAGGAACATGTACCATTATGTAGCTTCAGCACTTAATATTTTTAAGTGAAATATTTAACTTGTTAAGAATTTTAGCTGGCTTGCTTATAAGCTAGCACAGTGATAAAGCTGTACTGGTTTGCAGATCCTGTGGATGAGCTATGACCAGCACAGCACATTTATATATACTAGTGCATATTCATTGATTTTACAATATTAACTAGAATACTCCTCCTAGGATACATCAGTTAAAATATCAGTGCTGATTGCCCATCCATTGCAACGCAAGAATGCACAGCTCTTCATATTTTAACTCCAGCCCTGATAGAATGAAAGCTTGAGAGCAGCATTAAAATAATAGATGGCACTCTGCTAGAGGTAATTTGAAATCTTAACAAAGCATCAAAGGATCTTGTCCGTTATGAGCTAATACTTCAAGCCAATTTTTAGCTGAACTCACATAAGGTGATGGGAGTACAGGGACCCTATAACCTTTCTAATGGCCACATTTTTGTAATCATATGGTACAACAAAGCTGCTTATGCAGCAACAGTCTTTTCAACCTCATGCTGTGATTTAAATGCAGCCTACAAATAGCATATATAGATATTCTGCCACGCTTTTGTCCCATGACACACCACAATGTCCAAAACATAATTGCAACGATACTCTATGAAAGAGAGAGCATGAACAAGTTTAGAAGAGGCATATTCTGTATTCTTTGAGTTTGTGCTAAGACTGAATCTACGTTTGGGGTTGTTTATTTCTATCGCAGCCTAAGAAAGCATAAGGGCTATCTCCAGTGGATAAAACAAGGAACGGTATTTCAAAGGGAAGAAACCAAGGTCTTTCCATTAAATACTACAGATAACAAAATAACTCGCGTCAAAAATGCAAAAATGTACCCCTTTGCTAAGAGTAAGTCTATTTTATTTTCTTCTTCTTTTATGTCTACCATTTGCATACACTGTCTGCATTTCCAAAAACTGAGAAGTCAGTCCCTGTAACAGACAAAGCAATGTGTGTACGCCAAGTATATATGTGAGCATAAATACGCTTGTAGTGATTGGAGCTCACACATCCCAATACGGACTCACAAATTCTAATTATTTTGAAAATAAATCAGAACCAGAAGATAAACACAGCTTTTATGTTTTATTTATGTGTACACATGCCTCCATTCTTTGCAAACATATAATTGAACCTTGTATTGTCTATGCATATTTTAAAAGGTTTTTAATCTGCAAGTATAAATCTCATTGATTTTGAAAGTAGCCCGATCAAGACAACAGTAAAGACTTATTCAGTAGACAGGCTGAAATGCAGAAAAGCTCAACAGCACACCATAGTTTTCTGAAAGTTATACACAGATACACACAAATCCGCTACAGTGGAAACAAATTGCAATGCGGTACAACGTGAAACAATCATCCTTCAAAGCTTAGTTATTAGACGAAATGAAAGCCATCGAGTTAGTATTTGAGCATATCTCATAATTGCATTTCTCAACGAGCATCCGTGTTTATGTTGTGGAAAATATGGCTGTGATTTGAATATTTATTCCTAAATTTTCAATATAGCAAAGCGTCTTTATAGTCAAGGAGAATAAAGCCTATGGCCACCTCGTCTTTACAGAGTAACCCATCTAAAATTTGTCAATATGAATTTATCTATAGTGTTTATTTACTTTTTCATTGTAAAGTTAAACTTTCAGCAATTTGCTAAGTATCATGAGAAAAACTAGGTTCTGTGAATGACTTTCACTGAACGGATATTGCAAAATTAAGAATCTATACTCATAAAAATGTCTCCAAGTAGTCTTCGTTTGAACAGAGTTTTCAGGGCAAGAATTCCTTCAGCTCCCCTCCTCTACCAAAACCCCACAAGGGTAACAGCTGCGTTTCCTGCAGTGAAATGGCGTTTTCTGCACCTCGCTTCTTTCCTTATTTCCTTCCACATACTATTGGAACTATATTTGCATTTAAAAATGTGTCACATAATAACAAAATCTACTTTTTGAATGTGCTCCCATACTGGGGTTGCCCCAATGGTTTTGGTTACACTGAAACTATTTCGTTTTGGATTGGTATATTATTAAAAGGTTGAGGCAAGAGCAAACCTGTGGGTTAAAAAGAATATGTATAAGCTCCTGTTTGAATCTCTCACTTCAGTTCTGGTCATTCATCCCTACATGCTTCAAAAAGTTTCTTCACTTTTTCCCCTCTGTCCGAGAAATGGCTCTGTCTGCACCGACTGCAGATGATGCCCAGGGCGAAACCGTGGTTTAAGTAACTCCAACTGGAAATGATGAATCCAGAGCTGTAAAACTAATCCTCACTTCTGAACAACGCGACGTACCTCCCCATCCCAACGCATCAGCCTGTACTCTTGGGAACGGCATCGCTGCCACAAGGGTCTCCGGTGGCATCAAGGAGCACAAATTCCACATAAGCCCTAGGGTCACCTCGGGAGCCCGCCACGCCACCAGGAGCACTAGTACCCATGCACGGCACCGCGCGTGGGGATTACAGGAATACGGAAACATGTCACAGCTACCGATTAACATTCTGAATATTATCCACATGTCTAATGCTCATCTGTGATCACATCTCCACCTGGTTTTCCTCCTCCCTGGCCCTGAGACCTTTACCCCTCCTTGGAAACGCTCACAGGGCTGACCTCTGGATTCTTTCTCCAACAACTCGTCATCTTCAAACTCATCCCAAACACTTCAGATACACCCCCCGGCAGACCTGTCTGCCCCACGGTCCCCGCACACTCCAGCCACTTCTCCCATGGCGTTGTCCCCAGCATGGGGCAACTGACACATGGACCTGTGCAGTCACTGCCTTCTCCCGAGAGCTCCTCCTCGCCGCCAGACCCTCGTGTCCCCGCACAGCCCGCCATGCCCGACTCCACCGCCTGTTTTCCCTTGGCTTTCCACCTGAGGCATCACCTGTTCATCCCCCAAGGACCAGCACCATGTCAGAGGCGGAGGCAGGGACTGCTGAGACCAGCTCTCAGACAGTCCGAAATGCTCCACTTCCCCTTCGGCACACACAAGGGCGAGAATTTACTCCTTGGAAATAAGACAGTCATGGGCAGCATTTAATATTCCTTTGGAAAGTTGAAGAGGCACTTCTGTAGGGAGACTGCGCTGACCCTGGCTGCAGGGATGAGTTCCACCAGTGAGACTGGCTGATTATATTTAGACTGCCTTTGATTTCCTGTTTTCTTTAATCCAAAATAAACATTATCATGAGTAAAGAGCCCTGTTGTGTCCTCTGAGCATAAGAAACCGAACAAGGTCCTTCAGGACACAGACTCTGGGCATAAAGGAGAGTGAGGAAATGCGGCAAGAAGAGATGTGAGTGAGAATGGTTTATAATTATGGCAGAAATCTGCATTTGACATTTCTTCGACTACATATACAAGAATTATAGGACATACTGAAGTTTCAATGAATATCTATATCTTTTATTTCCTTATATTTCATCCCTGGCCTTTTACAAAGTGCATCATCACCATGTAATTCTACATGTATATAAATATTTATGTATTATTACAGGAAAAACACAAGGCAATCACACTTTTACCTTCACTGGTTTTCTTCACCTCAACATTAAGCTCGCCAGCTAAATAATTACATTCCTTCTTATCTAACTTGTGGGAAAACAAATTTAATAACAGAAATACAGCTAGAAAGACAAATACTTAGGGGAGAATAATTTTCAGACTTAAACTTCACAAGCTCGATAGATTATTCTGGACACTGGATAATTACTCGGCATGCCTTTATCGCAAGAGTGCCCGGACATTCTAATTAATCCAAATTGCTTTCTAAGGGCCATGTTATTAGACACATGAAGCAGCAACCAGATATGGAAATATATTATATATTTTTAAAGGTCTCTTAGAACTTTGGCACCCTGATGAAAACCGCACCAGTGGGGCCAGCAGCTCCTTCCCTGGCACCACAGCAAGCCCAGAGCAAAGGGTAGGGCAGGAGCCCACAGTGAGCTCTCTGCAAGAACGAACAGCCAGAAGCAGCTGCAGGGCTCGGATCACACAGCCTTTGGTATTTTTTTTTTAAAAAAAAGATAAACAATATTGCCCAAACAGAGAGGGGAGGATCAGTTTTATCCCACTCCCTGACGCGTCGAAGCTGCTGGCGGCAGAGCCAGTCCCGGAGTCTGGGTACCAGGTGCCCATCGCCCCAACGCTGCAGCCCTTCATCCACAGAGACACCAAACCCCCCTCGGACACTGGGACCAGCAGGAAAAGCCTCTGGCCATTCAGGCAGTTCCTTGCAGCAGCCAAGCTGCGATTTCATTGTCGCAACCCAACAGAATTCTATTCTTCAATGACCTCTTATTTATTTTTCTTTTTATCTATTTTATTTATCTATCTATTTATTTAGCACTCCTTCCCATGGGAAATTATGAATTTCTATCTCTTTTTTCACCTCCAAGTGAAAATAATTTTGAAATATTCCCATATGCAATGGAACACAGGGCTCCTTTCTGAACTCCTGCTGGTCCTCCAGCCCGTATCTCAGGAGGATGCTCTACTGCCCGACGGCTGTCAGACAGACCCGCTGTGGCTGGAGAAGTGCTGGGTGATGGAAGAGACTGAATTCTCTGCCTCATCTCTCACACAGCAATACATCACAGATCCGAAATAATCCCTCGAGCTAAAGGAGTGATGGTAAACTGAGTCGCTTAAAGGATTATGGAAAACTGGAGAAATCTCCTATGTTCTTCATGTGATTATTTTTATCATCATTCGTCCTCTTTAACGGCCTTGTTACGTATGATTTTCCTTGAACCAAATACAAACTTTCAATTACTTAAAGCTTCTGTTCAAAAGAAGGCAATATGCACAATTTGGGGCAGCAATCTGCCCAAACAGAAACATTTCCCTCCTGAGCAATTTTAGGCATTGCTATAAAAATCACACAGGTGACAAACATTTATAGATGCAGAGACCAACACCATGGTACGGTCTCAGCCCTCAAGAAAACTCTTATCCATGTCTTTGATTAAACTAATCCTAACTAAAGTGCACCAACAGCCATTTTCAATGAATAAACCAACATTTCCTAGTCCTCATCTGCTTTTCTCTTACCTTTGCTGAACTGGCCAATGGTAGCCCATCGTCAGCACAATTTTCAGTGATTAAAAAAGGATCACAGTTCTCTACCACGTGTCCTTTTGAAGTTTCACGTGTGCAAATTTGGTGTAAATTGCTGTCAGTATTCACTATATGGGATATGACAGGCAATTGTTAATCAAAGAAAACGCCTATGCAAAGTGCACGCCTCAAGTACAGCAGGTCTGGTTTGTTTCCTCTCCCGAGAGCAGCACTGTTACAATAGGGGTGACCTGCTGTATGCTGTCATCGCTGCACAGAGCTGGGCTTGTTTATACTTGAAAATGAGAGGAAAAACAAGTGCAAATAAAGCCACTTTTACCCAGATACTAAAACAGTTTCAAAACAAACTTGATACCCTCGATACTTTTCTTTCGGCAATTCCTTTAGCAGGGAAGATAGAGGCATTCTGGAACACTGAACGGCACCTGGAGGAGGCACATGTCGAAATTTGGAACACCTTTTTCATCAACCATCTGACAACTTGGGCTCTCTCTGGCTTCGGATGGGCTTCTTGGCTGGTTCATCGCTGTGCGTACGAGTTGGCTTTAAGCTCTCAGAGATCAAACTAATGGGCTCCCTGGGCTGTCTTGTATTTTTGTAACCTTTCTTTCCATGTTTGACTCTCTCTCAGATGCGGGGATTTTGCTGGCAGTTATGTCTTGAAGTTTTGCATACGATTTTTTAGCTGATCCATGCACAGGGCAAGCAAGCTTCGTCAAGATGAAAGAGATCGCTCTGACCCTGAAAAGCTCCAAAGATAAAAGGTACAGAACCCATTTCTGGAAAGCACTAAATATTTCAAGATCTCTGGCTCTATGTAAGAGGCTGCTAATGCTGGAAGTCCTTGTGCCCATCGCTGTTTAGGGTTTGATCCTGCAAGGTGCTAATGCACCAAGCCAGCAGAACAGAGAAACCTGTTTACTTTCAGGAACCACAAGAAGTAAGTGAACTATGGAGGCAGAGCAGAGGAAAAGATACAGGCAAGAAGGAATGATATCGTATTTTTTTTTTCCCTTTCATGAGATAAAAATTGGATGTAGAGCATCACATCCTCAGCTGGTGAAAATTGCCATTGGCCTCAATGGAGCTCTACCACGTTACCCAGCTTGAAGATCTGAGGCACAAAATTATCACTGCAACGAACGGCGCTCTGCAAATAATCAGGCATCTGTATTTATCAAATTAAAATGAGCATCGTGACTTTGGAGATCACCTCATGTTTATGCATGTGCAGTTTATACCCTAAATCACTGTATTTTTTTTTTTACTTCTCATTGAATAAATCTTTTAGAAAAGAAAGTTTATGCAAAACATCGGGTGTCGGATCATTTTGAACAACCGAATATAACAGGTTTTCCAGAACAAATTAAGCAGTGCCGGAAGGTCCGTAGGAAGAAGAGCTCATTTTGATGGTGGTGATTTTCCCCATTAGTCCCTGACCAGCAGGGCAATTGCTCAGCACATCATCCTCACTGGCAGAAATTAGACAAGCTCCATGACCCATGTTTACAGAAGCCTAAAGCCATCGTGGTTGCTGAGCTGCTGCAAGAAGGGACTGGCCCTTCCAGCCCCAACTCCACCAAATGAGGAGAGGGGAGAGAAGGATAGAGAAGAGGGAGGACAAGGAAGGGAAAGGGAGAGGATGGGGAAGGGAAGGGGTCTTTACTCTCCACTTGAAAATATTTTGAGTGGAAAAAGTATCTACATGAACACTAAATGCCAGTGCTCACAACATGAGCTTCCCCAGACAAGAAGCAAACTGGGACTGTCTGATTTCTGTGCGATAAGCCGTAATAAAGCATGAGTGATAAATAAAAATCCATATTTTTCTTCTGAACGCTCAGCACATGACTCCTGTTCTTTTGTGTCACCTCCTGCTCCGACACCGTGGCACAACAGCATTTTTATCAGGATGCTGGTAGCTTTTTAAATGCCGCCTCTTTACACAGAGATCTTGCAAGTTGTCTATCAGATTCCTAGGTGTCAGCTTTTGAAATAAACATAGGGGGTTTTATTTCCTCCCTCTGCATTACTTTTTTGTTGTTTTGTTTGGGTTTTTTTTTTCCAATTCCCTTCCCTCCAGTTATTTATTCCTCTGGAGGGTAAAAGAACAGCACAAAGGAACAAGCCCCTTGTGCATACTTCATCGAGATCTGTAGACTTGCTACTAATTACTGCAGTCACAGTTATCAACCTTACAAGCAGTTCAAAAGGATCAAGGCAGCATTTCAGCGCCGGAGCTCAGCAGGTTACGCCAACCCTGCAGTTACTGAGCCACTGCATCACGCCACATTTTCGGAGCGGAGAAGCACGGGAATTTTTGAAACGCTGCATTCTGGTATCACAAGCAACCAACAGGAAAATTAGCATTGTAAAATGGCAACCTAATTTAGATAAGCACTATGTGAATCCATCTAATTTGTATACAGAGTCATTATATGGTCACAACTGAGTGACTCAAGCCTCTTTCTTCCCTTCTCCCCCCCACCCCTGCTTCCAAATAACAGTGCTCTGGGAGTATCCTTCGTTAGTTATGCGTTGCTGCTAGATGACAGTTCACTGCCAGGCATTAAACGGCAGGAACATTATTGTTAATGGCTGGGGAATGACAGCCGTCAGTCAGTTGGGGAGGGAGGGGGGAACCCCATCATTCCCCCTGCTCCCTTGCCGAGGATGCTGGCCACCTCCCTGCGCTTGGAAAACTTCAGTGCTCCCCCCAAACTCCCCCCTGCATCGCTTACTGAGCTGCTCTCTGGGTTTTTCTGGAGCTGCTGAGGAGCTACTCAAAATGGTTGGCAGCCACTCTCCCCCGATACAACGCCTACGACTTAGATGCTGTCGTTATCACGCGTTTGGGCACGGGGCAGGACCTTGTCATAGCTGGCACAAGGGCCACGCAGGACCCTGGGCTGGGCGGTTTGCAGCCGTGGGGTTCCCCCTGGTCGCTCCCCAGTGCCCCCGACTCACTGGGGCTGCTGGGCTAGAGCTCGGAAACCCCACATGGAGCTGCTTCATTCGCTGACTTTGTTTTCCTGCGGACTTTTTCCATCACCAGAAACGCCAGAAGATTTTAACATCCATTCTGACAGCTTGGGAATCACCATGTTTAATAACAGAAAGCTGAAGATAAACAGAAACACTTTCCCCAAGCATACTGTCCTGGGCCATTTCCATTATTCCAGACATGCGGGAGGTTTGTACCTATCTAGGTGCTGACACCGATTCCATCACCATGGTATCCCAGCAGTTCTCAAGTCTTTAAAAATAGAACTAATAGCATTTTATCCTTATTTCTTCCTTTCAAGCTTTCAAGAGAAAGGCTCGCATCATTTATGACTTTATTTTATTTATTCATTTGTTTGTGAAAGGCGGTTGAGTGAAAGCACATACCTTCCCCTTCATGTCAAGAAAAAAAAAAAAAGGAAAAAAAAAAAAAGAAAGAATTTAAAAGGATTGTCCATGTCATTGTACAAGTCCTGGTACCTGTGGGTGCTCGTACACCCCTGAGGACTCTGTTTCCCCAGACTGATCCCGGCTGCAGTGGGAGCCCCTGCTGCTGCACCTTGCCCCAGGTGGGATGGGAAAGTGGGGAGAGAGAGGAAGCAGCACTGCATAATTGAGAGCAACCCTATGCAGAGCTTAGATTAATTAGTGCAGAGATCCAGGCTCAAGGAAACAGCCACTCCAACCACGGTACTGCATTTTTTTAATCACCCGCAAGCTCAGGGCAGCACGTCTGCCTCCCTGCTCACGGGTACGGATGAGAGGGCTCTCTGCTACTCCAGGCATCCGAACTACAGGGAAATGGCAAATCAATGTCACACTCTAAAGAAAGGTGCCTGGCACAGCACAGCGTGTCACAGAAGAGACAAATGGTCTCCGGCTCACTTCCTTCCCCCACTCCACTGCTACCTTCTATTTTTTCTCAGGCTAGATAAACAGATTGGGCTATTACCTATATTTGCTCTTTTGCCATCCCTCTCAATGCTTTTTTTTTTTCCCCCTAAGAAGGTGGCAAGAGCCTTGCAGATCTCTTGATGAGTTTCTCTTTACCCCTACATCCTTCTGGAGGTATCCCACACAGGTCCTCAGCCATCTGGGCTGCCGCCCGCGGGGGGAACACGGTACAGGTAAATTGGGGCTCAGTACTAGGAGGTGAGACACTATTGCTGTGGGTTCTTCAAGAGGGGGGACCATCCGAACCTCCCCTGGGGACCTAAAGGTTTTGAGTGTAATGGGCCGCTCTTTGCCAGCAACGTGTCCCCAGAGCTGCTGCTTTGTATCTCCTCACCTGCAGAGACATTACAAAACATACTGAAACAAAGCAACAAACTACTCATTGATGCAGGAAGGGATGACTGTGTCCCCTTTCTGTCATCCCCCGAGTAGCAACTTCACTATGTTCATTTTACAGCTCTCAATGAGGAAAAAAAAGTTATAGCAAAACTCATTAAACCAGGCAGTAAAATTTCAGTTCTTTCATTGGTATTTTCTAGGACTATGGAAATTAGAGATGAAAACAAAAAACCCTAAAAAAATCTTTCAGACCACCTATTCCATATCTAGGCCAATGCGGAGGAGTATTCCCCGCAGATTCCCAGCCGCTCTCTCCTGCTTACTGCGGAATAATTACAGTGAACAACGTGACTTCATGTTTTCCCAGAAGCAAAATTCCACATCCTTCTCATAGCCACGAGCTCTCAGGCTCCCACGGACACCCTGCCGTGGCCTGGGACGCATCCGCAATTCTCATTCCCGGTGACGCTGTGCCTTCCGCAGGCAGAAACCTTGTGCACCTCAGACTCGTGACCACGCTCAGCACAGAAGTCAACCTCTGAGATTTATTCTGTCCCGTTTTGCCACCATAATAGAGAAGGATGAGATACTAATTAGCTCAGTGCTGTGTCAGGAATGCATGAATATTAATGCAACCATCCAAACTAATTTCACCAATTACTACTGTTACAGCAGCTCTATTACAATTCATAAACTGAGGATTGATATGAAGATCACACTTATTAGGAGAGCAAGAACAACTGTTAGAGCTCTATCACACTGCAGATGTCACTAACAAGGTTAGAAACTTTCCTCCCCCTATATAAAATGATAATAAAAATCTATAAGTGTTTTAAGAATAAAAAAGGTCTTCATCATTCACTAGGAAGAAATATCCCATCCGGTTTTCAAAGATTAATCAGAATGGTACAATCTATGACCTCATATTTTATTCCAGCTTCAACAGCAAGGGTCGTTGCCTTCCTGCTCATGTCCTTCAGTTACACCGGGTCTTTACTTGCAACTTTAACGTTAGTCAACTGCCTTTCGGTTATAAATACACACAGAGTTTCCTTCACCACAGGCCGAACGCAGGGAAGTTTGTCATCTCCTGCTCCTAAATTCTCAAGCATGGAGCATTTAACACTGAGAGAGACAGAAAGGCCCATTAAACCAATGAACTGCTTCCCGATTTGGGATCTTTATTCTCTTTCTAGATGTCACATTGATACTCCCCCCTTTCAAGTGTCTGAGCTCAGAAAGACATCAGTGTATGAAATGGCTGATTGATTATATGACATGTTAAAGCTTAAATGCACTTTTATTATGCATATAGCACTACAATTCTGTATTTATTTCCATTCGTAATGGGTTTTTCCCCCCTCTCTGCAAACACTGCCAATACATGGAAATTATAAAGCTAAAATCTATTGAAATTACAAAGGAATTAAACCATGAAGAAAAGAATCGTGATGTACATTTAGATTGTATTATCAAGTTATAGTTGCTTAGAACAACAGTAAATAGTAACTTATATTTCTGAACTGAAGACGACCATTGCTTTGCCACTGCCCATCATTATTTAAATAACTAGCACCCACACATATGCATAATTTATGAGATTTGCAGCACTATGGGACATCACCAAGTATCTGACACACAGAGTGTCAAAAGTTTAACTCTCAACAAAGAAAACAAGCTTACGAGAGGGCAACACGGGCTACAGAGGGGAATTTCCAGTTCTGACTGACCACGTACCACAACTCGAAGCCCACCTCAACCCTTCCTAGTCACCGAGCATCCACTCACTAAAAAATTAACTTTAAGAGAGATACCACAGGGTCCTAAACAACTAAATCTGGTCTTGATACTCACAACTTTTTTAGCACAGCAGACTTGACTAAATATGGAACCTATGTATCTAAGGTTGCGCCCGATGCTTAACAAAGATCTTTTATACTTCAGGGAAACGGCAACTCAATTTAATAAATAGCAAAGCAAAACATAGGGTCTAAGCACAAATTTGCTTTCCTGTTGCTTATGATGCATAAAAGTAGAGAAAAAATGAAACAAAGTAAAAACCTCACTGGTAACGACCAACGACAGAGGAGGCTGTTTTAAAAATCGCACAGATCAGGCTGTTACGGACCAGATGCAAGACTCATGGAAATTGTACAGTGTTTCATATCCCCTAATGGTTTGCAATTTTAGAAGAAAACAGCTTCTCTGTGAACAGCATGGAAACATGTAAGAGTTGTTGAGAGGTTTTTTTTCTCTGCTTCCACCTGCTGGTCAGACCATAATAATTTTCGATGGAGACAAGCACTGCGGATGGAGTTAAAAGGACTCGTGAACTGAGTACGGATGGGATGTGCCCATGGCCAAAGCCCAGCCGCTGCACCGAAGACATTCCTGGAGGAGCACGATGGGGCATCGTGTCGCAATTTACTCTCTGTAAATGCAGCCACAATATCAAGTTTTACAATTATTGTCTGACTCACAATACATTTATTCCCTTGGCGGTATTGACAAATTCACGTGCAAGTGCTGGAGACAGTATTACATACAATGTAAAAAGAGAGTAACAATGAAAACGCAGTTGCTATGGCAGCACCATGATTTCTATGGTAAAACCAACAAAGAGGAATTTAGCAAATAATAATTTGGGTGAAAAACAGTCTCAATACGCATCAGGAGGAAGTTTTTTCCGGAAGGGACACTCTCTGAAAATTGGAATAGCCTCATCAAAATTGTTCCTAGAGATAATTACTATTAATGACTTTCATCCAGGATGAATATTGAATTAGAGCCAAATTCTGTTGTGATTTGCACTCAAGTAAATAATTTGGGATTTTAATGTAAATCTACCGCACTCGCTAAAAATCAGATTTATCTATTACCATAACCATCATCGTAAACATTTCTCTGCAGTATTCCTCTACTCTTGGATAACAACCCCTGTGGAGGCTGCCCAAAAGGTAGGCATGGAGGCTGTGCTCATGAGATGAGACCATCTTCTTCATCTCAAATAAATGCAAACCATGTTTTCAGATTATACAGTACTATTTCAAATGGCATTTGCTCAATCACATTGCACTTGGATAAAGTATATCCTAAAATACATCTCAAGTTCGGTATTTGAAAAAGACAAGGAAACTTCTCTAACATTGGAAACCCAAGAAGCCAGGACCCACGTGCAGAGCAGCTCTCTGCCTGGTGCCCACACGGTCACTCTGCCCAGCAGACAGCAGCACAAGTCGATAATTGCTGAAAATCTGAACATCCTTTCACTTTCTGAAATACGTGCCACAGGTGGTCACCACCCCATGCCAAGGTCCATTATGAGACTAAACACCTAACACTTCCAAGTAGACCCTTCCCGCTCCAGCGGTGGCTCCGAGGGCAGATCCCTCCGTGAGCTCTCATGTCCCGTACACACTCAGACCCAACGAGGTTCACCACCATCACCTGAACGTCCCACCAGGAGAGAGCTGCTCATGGCCAGGAGATGCCAGGGTCAGAAACCCCTCTCCTGCGTAGAGAGGAAGGAGACCTGTCCCAGCTGGACCCGGCAAGGCTCCCTCCAGCAGCGCCGGCGTTCAGCTCTGCCTCGAGACAACCGTCGGGGAAAAGCACTCCCAACGCCTTGACACCAAGTGACCGACTTCACTCAGAGTTATGAACTATTCATACAGGTTCTTTGCCAAATGTGTTTCTGTGGAAGATTAGAAAGCATCAAAAACAACTAAGTGATGTACTCCAGATATTCACACAGGCCTTTCTCATCCTCTGCATTAATAATTTAATGAAATTGTGGCATGCCACATACATACGCAGTCAAAAAGGAGCAAAAAATACTGCAAAGGGTTATTTCAAAACAAAATGAGCGTGGTAATGTGAAAAGACCACTTCAGAGTAAGCCTTGGTGTACCCTTCAAGCAGCAGCTTTTATTTGCTTCCTGCTTTTTTTTTTTTTTAAATAAAGTGCCTCTCACGAATGTTGTTTATGCCACCCCAAATACAAAGGACATCAGTTCCAGCAGAAATGGCGTTATACAGAAGCATTGAAGGAGATGGCCAAGGATAAGGATGAGGTGGAGCTTGAGTTTCTCTCATTTTTGTGAACCCAACCAAACAAGCACATCTCCAAGAAGCTGCCAGTTATAAATACACTATTATCAGTTGAGCTCATCTCAGGGTGGCGATGCACAGACCCCCAGCTATGCCGTGGATTCATGGGTCCAATTCAAAATAGCTAACAAAAACCAATGATGGTCCTTCACAGAAATTGCAATTTTCTTGTCATCCAACAAGACAAAAATCATTTGTGTCTTCTCAGAAGGAATTACACCCAAATACCAGTTTCCAAATGCAAATTGCCAGCCCAGTGGTGGGAGCGGTAGGTGAAATACTGGAGAGATGCTCCAGTCCTTCTGAATCCCTGATTCAGAAGGAGCGGGGAGAGCAGCTCGCGGGGCACGAAGGGGAGAGGATGAGGAGCAGAACTTCCCCGGCCGAGGACGGGGCTGAGGCAGAGAAATGGATTTGTTTCCCCACTCTTCTAATTCATCAAAGCTGCAGCAGTACTAATAGGATAAAATAGAACAAGTGTTCAACAACAGTAAACCAGACATATTTAGACCAAAAAATAATACTGAAAATGTTCCGACCTGCTCTCTTAGCTAACTGTAGCCTTTGTCATGGCTCCTTTCGTGTCCCTCTCTCCCACTGAGGACCAGGTCTTTGGCTTCTTCCCCTCAAGGCCTGTTAAGCTTTTCTTTTTCTGGGTTTATCTTTAAAGACATCACCTATATTTCCAAGCCTTTCATATTTCTCTGCTACATATCCCTGCTCCATCTGGCACTCGCAACACCTTCCAATTTAGATTCATCTGGAATGAATCCAGCAACAGCTTCAGAAATACTGAAACAGATGCTTTAAACAATGTCTCTTCCACCTTTCGCACTGACGGAGGAGGAGGGAGCTGTCAGAGCCTCCTGCCCTCTCCTCCGCAAAGGAGCACTCCGGATCCCCAGCCTGCCGCGTTCCCCGCACTGCTGGAGGAAAGAGTACTTCACTTTCCGGCTGTGGTGGCTCTTTGGGTGGCTCTGGGCACAGGCACTGAGCGAGCCCCACAGCTCCTGGGCAGATCCTGCTTTCCTCCACGCATCCTCACTCCACGTCCTCCCTCCCCTGCCAACAGAATCCCACCCACTCTCCAGTCCATAGAATCACAGAATGATTTGGGTTGGAAGGGACTTAACTTAAAGATCATCTTGTTCCAACTATCTGCTGCCACCATCTCCGCCAGCTGTCCGTACTTATATTGTCTTCTCCTTTGCCACATCCATTGCCAAATGGCCCATGTGCCACAGGCTGGTGGGTCCACCATCCCTGAGCGACCTCCCAGCGCTGCAGCTGGGGCTGGGGACAACAGTGAGATGTCACAGGGACCCTTCTTGATTTTTAATTACCCTGAAGTGCAGGGCACGGGCAGGAGGAGCAGCTCCCCAGTGCCACCTCAGCAGATGCTCAACCCAAACCTGGGGTTAGCCCCATAGCGCGTTGGTACTTTGGTACGTACTGGTTTGTTTCTAGACCCTCATCAGCACTTGTCTGCCACTAATCCTGTCCTGACTCTTCCCCATGAGGCTGCTTTACTTCTGAGGAGCTCTTGGATTTACAGATCTTTAACCACCTCTGAGGCTGCTGGCACAACGGGTATATACATACCCCCATGAATATTTAATTATCAGAGGCATCGGTCACACAAACTTCCAGCTCCACTTTCACAACTACCCACTCAGTATATGCACCACGTATTTATTTAACCGACTCCATTTTCTCCTTTGTTTTCTTTTCATCTTCATGATTATTGCCTATCCTTCAGGGGGAAGATACATCTATAATTCAAAACAGAGCTTCAAAACTGGTTCCTGTTTATAATGAGGGTGTCGTGCAGCATTGATCTAGCTTCTCGTATGCTGTAATAAATATAAATCAAACTCATAATCCTTCCCATTTTTAAATGCAAACCTATCATCAAATAGCCAACCTTATTTTAAGATTTTTCAAGTGTTGCTATTTTTCCAAGTATGTATATAAACTAATTCTTTATCCCCTCTACAGCTTAAACACAAGCTGAACTTAATGTGTAACTGGTTTCAGACAGTACCTGGGATGCTGAAGAGGGTGGAATTATCCACCTTTACACAGAGCATCTTCAGGAGCGGGACTGCTTCCAGTTGGAGTGGTTTGGTGCAAATTAGGACACAGAGGCTGTGCAAGGGCCCGGCCAGGCGAGATTTCACACACAATTAAGAACCCCTGCAAGTTTCTCCATAAATATACTGCTCTGCGAGGACTTCTATAGCAACCAGCCCTCGCAGGGAGCTCTTCCAGCAGACAGGCCACCTGAGAATATCAGATGTCTAGGACCGCTTTCTCTTCAGGTAATAGCGATTTTAATTGCTGAAGCTATTAAAAAGCATTTGCTCTTTTTTAAAAAGATCCCAGAGAAAGTGAAAGAACAAAATAAGCAGGAAAAGAAGTCAGAAAACATAGCAAACTTCCGTTCCTCGGCAGGCGCTGCGTCCCTGTGCCCAGTGGCCTTGCTGCCTGAGGGATGCAGGAGCTGGGGCTCCCCACAGGGATACTCTGGAGCAGCAGGAGATCAAACCCTTGTTCCTTCCGCATCCCCCCGGACCTGAAAATCCACCCTCACGCCTGCCTGCAAGCCCACTGCAGCCACTGGAGTAATGCCCATTAAGTAAATGATTATTTATCACAGGTTTTCCATGGCCACAGGACCTCGGAGCCCTCATAAGCTGCATGAGCCGTGCCACCTTGGCCCCAGGCAGCCCAGAGCGCTGACGCTGGCACCGACCCCCCCTCCTCCAAAGAGCTCGGTGGTGACTGGCAAGTCACAGCAGGTAGATGCCAGCCCCGCTCCCAAGCCCATGCCAGCACACTGAGCGGAGAGGTGGGGGCTGATCCCCCCTCCTTGGCAGGCAGAGCCAAACCTCCCATCCCAGAACGCCTGGGAAATTTACTCCATCTCTTGCACAGTCTTCCGGAAGGCATCGATTTGCCACTTCTCCAAACTAACAGGAGTTTGTTCAGCACGCAAAGTGAACTATGGCACCTGTAACAACCCCCCCCTGCTCCTCAGTGCAGGGTGTGAAGGGGGAGGCACGGCTGCTCCATCTCAGGGCTTCCGTCCTCCCGGCGAGGAGTAGCCGGGAATGGAAAACCACATCCCTTATCCCCCAGCATCAATGTGCCCCAAGCGATACGGATGCCTCTCTCATAAGATCCGAGGCTGCATGCAGCAGCTAATTGTGCAAGACGTGTGAATGGGGCGTTGTGCATTTAAATGCTGAATTAAGCTTCGAGAACAGAAAAATCATATTTTGTTTGCAGTACAAGACAAAGCAGCTGTAAAAACCCTCCTTCACAGAAGTTCTGTGAGAAAATGCCTTACACGTAATTAAGTGATACGGTTAATAAAAACCAAGTATCAAAGGGAAGGGAAAATAAAGGTCTGAATGCAAGGAAAAAGATGTTTTCAGATCTGATTTCAAAATGATGATGCATAAATGAGAAAGCAAATTTAACAATATTATTGTACTCTATCATTAGGAGAAAATGAGAACAATCTACTTATCGCTAAACTGCATTTTTTAAACAACAAAAAAAACCCCACTTAAAACAAAATACACGGCTGATATAAAGACCATAAAAGCTGGGTTAATTACAGCAAACCTGAGTGAAAGAAGGTTTTAGCTCAGATGTCTTGGTTTACGAGACAAACCCGTGGGTGCCCCGAGGGAGGGCAGGTGCCGGGGCTGGCAGGGGGAACACTGGGGGTCCTGCGACAGGGAGGGGAAGGCAGGGTCTGCGCTTCAGAACCCAGCAAAAGGGCACCCCCCCAGGGGCCACCTCAGGCTGGGATTTTATTCACAGCAAATCCCTTGGCCGAAGCTCCCGGCAGGAGTTCACGGAGCAGCAGCATCGCTGCTGGGCTGGTGAAGCTCCGGGTAAACCCAGTCCCAGGTTCTGGGACATGCCGGAGTGGGCTCAGGTCACGCCTGGTGTCTCACCTGCTTCAGGACACAGCAGTGGAAGCGAGCTGCTGCTCATCATCAACATTGTATGGTTTCAATATAAAGAATATGCAAGTCAGCTTTTGCTGTCCACAAACTTGCATCCCGGCTGAGATTTGCGCCGTGTTCTACCTTACTATAATACCTTAATATAGCCTGCTGTCTCACGGGAAATAAGCAAATTGTGTAAGTTAAACAGCATTTTTCTCCTCAGGCCCTTCACGCAGGGCTCCCTCGTCAGACCTGTGGAACGAGGACACTCTGTGCCCTGAATTCTTGCTGCAGAATAAGAAACTAGAGGCATTTGCAAACACATAATTTGCTCTTGTACAAACAAAGCAATATAAAAGTTAGCAAGGTGAGTTGCCAAAAACTTCCATTTGGTACCAATTCTCTCCGCTCAATAAATTTAATAAGCCAATAAACCTCTTTTATTACAATCTCACACCACAAGCTCCCTCAAAACTCAGCGAGGTACGAGGTTCCCTTGCCCCCATGAACACCACTAGAAGCCAGCTGCAGACTCAGGCCTTTACGGACCAGATTTAAATTAAGTAAAAATTTAAAAATAATTCCAATGTATAAGAACTATGAAGTTATCAAAATGATTCCATTCATAGGGCGGCTGAATGCTTCTTTCAAAATTTACCGTTACCACTGAAGTACCAGAAACACAAGTAATACCCAAAGTACTTCGACACACTTGAAGCACCTTGAGAAGTTGGGGTTTAATCACACTGAAGTTGACTGTGCCGAATCACGCAAAATCAAACATGTGCTCAGCTACTTGACTGAACCAAACCCGTAGCGATGATTTTATGGGGCATTTGGTTCCTCTGTCCTATGTGATTTAAAGAAAAGTAGCAGCTATCCCTGGACTGAGATTCTGTTGTAGGCAGGGGAAAGCTAAGTAAAAAAATAAAAAAAAAAACATGAAAAAATTAACAGCACGCACAGCCCAGGACACTACTGAACCTGCTTAATCTGACCTTAAGTCTTCAGCAACTGCTTGGGTTAACATCACCTTAAAAGACAAATGCGTTTTATTTAATTATTTCTCCTCCAAGAGCCACCTTTCCCTCACTGTCTACATCAACGGTTACAGGAATGGACAGGACAAACCCCAGCAATCGCTGCGAAGGAGGTGTAATCGCTTTTCTGTATTCTTGTGAAGACATCGGCGTATTGAACCGCCCTGAGATGGCTCATTCTGGAAGACTCTCTTTCCACCAGCAGTTGCCGTGCCTGAGCTATCCTGTCATTCCTGGGGGAAAATGGGGGATGTTGCTGGTGGGAAACAGGAGATGGAGGAGCTGCCAGTGGGTGGGAGGGAGCTCTGGGAACCTGGGAACAGCCGTGGAGCTCCCTGTGCTGGCAGGAGCCAGGACCAGCAGACGACCCCTCAGGATGGCACCGCTCCATTGATCCATCGGCCCCCGCATCCTTCCAGGGACGGAGCCAGATCCCACACACCCCACAGGAGCGGGGCTGCCGTGCTGAAGTCCCTCCCCACACTCCCCATCCCTTACGCTTGTGCGCAGAGCTGGGCGCTGATGCTGAAAAACGCAGAAGATGCTCTCCCTGCTGCAGAACATTTCTCACGTAGCACATGCAAAGCCAACAACTGATCGGTTTACAAAACCAGTGGCTTAACTCCGCCAGCTACGCCAGGGAACGCAGGAATGCTTCGGCACACAGGCTTGAACATACGTCAGAATAAGAAGAGGCTTTTGATATATATTTAATTGCAAAACTCAAAGAAAATCCGAAAGCAACCTGAGGTGAATAACCGAGATGAGAGATTCAGCTAGGGGAGCTCAGAGAAATGCAAAGAATTGCACGTTTTCCCCCAGCTGAATCTTTGAGACAACACTTCAAACAAGGAACAGAAAACTGGAAGTGGAAGTGGCTGCTCAGCACTCTGACAGTCCCGGGCAAGGTGTGCAGCCTGAAAAATTCAGTGCCTCAACAACCAGGAGAAGGGTATTATGCATTATCATGTATGTTTTCAAAGCACACCCAAGNTGTTATTTTTTAAAACACCACCAAAAAAAAAAAAAAAAAAAAAAAAAAAAATAGAGAGAGAGAGAAGCACAGCAAAGCCTTAAGAAGGTAACGCTTTTCCCAGGGCTAATTCTGGGAATGCTGAAAATTTACACTCCCTCCCTTTTAGCATCCACCAGACAGGTAAGTCCCTAGTAGCCACAGCCAGCAGTAGATTAACCCATGAAACTGGTAAAAATGAGTATGTGCTACAGGTTTCTGGCCGTGGTGAATGGACGGGATGGATTCACAAATCTGGGAGGCCTTTCTCATTGACTTTTCCCTAAAAATTGTGGCAATGTTATTTTTATTTTTTTTTCCTCCTCCTGAGCATTTTCTTTTTTTAATCTATAATTCTGTTTTACACACAAGAAGGACAAAGCAATTTTTTACTTTTCTTTCCCCCCTCCAGCAAGCAAACTCGATACAGGATATCTCAAGCCGCATTAAACCTACTGGGAAAGCACCATCCTGGGTGAGCCACCCTGCAACAGCCAGCAGGAACGGCACCTCGGTGGTGCATGGCATCGCTGCAGAGCTGTAAAACACGCAGTAATTACCTTTTCTCCCTTGAAGTAGCAACCCCATTGTGACCTCTCGTTTGTCCACAAGGATGCTGTGCAACGGAGAAAGGCAGGCACAAGTTACACAAGCCTTTCTGCCATTTCTCCCTCGTGTGGTGCGTTTCCCCTGGCGCCCATGGGGACAGGCGCTGCCTCACTCCTTCTTGCTCAAGAGATGACCCCACAAGAGCCATGGTTCTCAATAAAATAATGCCTCATTCCTCTACCGCGTACAGGAGGAAAGGGGAAAGACGCTGTAGTTGAAGAAAGACACGGTAGCTGAGATACAGCATCTCCTGCAGTATTTCATACTCCCTCCTTTAATTTAGCTAGCGGCAGTCAGGATGAGCTGGTCGGCTGCCGCTCCCCCAGAGCTCTCAGGCCTCGGGAAGGAGGGACCAAGCAACTCAATGCTCTGTCAGAGAGGAAAACCCACGGCTCTTCCCAGGAAGATCTGACCTGCTGGTGCTTTCCAGCACTTCCCCTGGTGGCTCTCGTTAGTGTCCCCATTCCACCGCTCCTGAGGACAAACCGGAGCGCTGCCGGGTGACCCACACGTGTCCTAGCACCGCGTTCCCATCCTCACCGATCTACAGTGTGTACGGCCAAAAGAAAAAGCTCAAACATTGGGATCTTTGCTTGACAAACCCTAGATTTTACAGTAAAAATTTAGCTACATCAATTCACGTAGACTTTTTTTTTGTTGTTGACTAACGAAGCTTTTCCTCTGAAACTTAGACAATAAAATAATTGTGTCGTTGAGCAATGTTTCTCATTTATGGATCTCGAGGCATTGAAGGAATTCATTAGAGTATTTTTCCAACAACAAAAAAGTGTTTTGAATAAATTCCCACAAACCCAAAACAAGCAGAGTCAAACAAGAACAGGAATTCGCACATAAGAGGGAGCCGTAAAGCAGGAAAAATGAGCAGATTTGCAGGGATCGTGGTCTCCCTCCTGTCTCACCCCAAGCCACCAAGCACCTGAAATGCCGGTGTGTGCCAAGCCCAAGACCAGGAGGGTGGAGCTCTTGGGCCACAGGTCCCTGATATATATATATATATGGAAATACTTGAAAAATTTGCCTTTTGGTGCTTTGGCTCCCCATCTGCAAACCCAGGCGGAGGAGCAGGCCCCGCGCCATGCCGCCGGAGGCAGGAGCTCACCAGAGGAGAAGGAGATGCTCTGGTACTACGGAGATGGGCAAAACCGGGAGGCGGTGGCTACAGGCGCCCGCAGGAGAGAAGATGCATACATCAAAATATATTTTCCTGAAAGATGGGGTTCCTTTGTTTAGAATAGAAATAGCATAAACCATCCTCCTGAGAACTACGTAACGCTAAGGTGGAGTAGAGGGGCTGGAATCAGAGAAATTCTCCTAACCAAAGCTGCCTCTGCTTTCTTCTTCCTTCCCCCTAAAAAATTATTTTTGAGTTGGAGGGTGGCAAACAAAGGGGAGATGCAATCTTTGTTTAAGAGAGAAGCAACGGTATATCTTGCCTTCAGGGAATACATATTAAAATTTAATTCTCATAAATATCTTTTACAGCTTACAGAGTTAATGACATTGGATCCCTTTTGTTTTCAAACCATTAAATAAAGTTTTTCATTGATTTACAGATTATAGGTTGATATATCACAGCAAAGCTTCTTCCTGTTTTATTATCCCCTGTGAATCCTTTTTAAAAATATTATTCAGTCTCAAATCAATAGCTGCCCTTGCAAAGGCAAAAAAAAAAAAAAAGAAAAGAGAAGATATGAAAAGGCTTCCAAATGCGAGTTTTAAACCTGTGGACGACTCTTACCCAAAGCGCTAAGAAAACATGTTAATACCCTGCAGGTGGGAGGTCGCGCGGTGCTCGTGGGTCCCGAGCCCCCGGGCTGTCCCCACAGGGGGAAACGGGGCGGCGGTGGAGCAGAGGGCAGGGACGTGCCAGCAGCGGCTCCGCAGGATGCATGCCCACAACCGTCAGGTCGATAGGACATTCCCATTCCAAAAAACATCTGCCCAAAACATCTCGAAGTTGCGCTCTCGCCTAATTTCATTTCCCACAATAACTTTTTTCCCAGTATTAAAAAAAAAAAATAAGGTAAATAGCTACAAGCCTTTTTCATTTACAAAACAGAACACACCTAAGATTTTTGGTCACTGGTTTTTGTATCCATTTTGATGATGTTTTTATATGGCTTTCAAACAAGATTGGATTAGTGTAGAAAGGCATGACATTTCCCACAGAAAGTGGAAAATATATCAAACATGGTAATTATGTTGTAAAGAATGCATTTTAAAAATCATCCCTCAACAAGTACATTTTTTTTTCCCCAAAAGCTTTAACCAGTTCAACAGCTGATGAGTCATCGCCCGACTTGAAGATGTTCAAGAATGACTAATTTAAATTTTAAAAGTAAAAACACGAGGGTTACATACGGCGAGATGCAGGCCACATTCATCTCTAACAAGATCTCTTAGATAAGAGTGAAGGAAGAAAACAATTTCTGCTACAGATTAGATGGGAGGTATTTTTCCTGGTGGCAGGTCCGGTCCCTGGGCTGAGCATCCCTGGCCCTCCCGCACTCAGCCCCTCTCTTCCATCCTCACCCCCGTGTGCTTTAATCCCATTGCAACACGCAGCGATCGATAAACAGATTGCTGAGAAAATGATAGCATTTTGCATTGCTGCTTTTCCAGATTAATCCCTGAAGACGGGCGGCGCTGCCAGTGTTGGCGGAGGAGCAGCATCTCAAGAGCAGCTCGGCAGAGGACCAGCCCCCCGCAACAAGTGGCAAGCGCATCCCACCCTCCGGCATCTCACCCTCCGTCCTTGACACTGGAAGCACAAGGACACAAGGAGGAGGTGAAGACATAATCATGGGGTTAAGCACATAAAACCTCCGGCAGTTAAGAATCCCACATTTCTCCCCATCACCAAGGAAAAAGTTAATAAAATCAGTGTATCCGTTATTAGATTCGCTTCCGGTCACTCTGTGTTCAGGCAGCAATACTACTGGGAGCACACAGGGTGGAGGGAATAAATAAATAACTAATTTTTTACCCACTTAGTTCCCATACCTGACAATGTCTGCCCAGCCAGCCAGAGAAGACTGAAATATATGAACCTGTGGCAGAGCCTTTCTTTCTTTTTTTTTTTTTTAATATTCCCGGGGTGAGCTCAGGATCTGCTCCTCCTGGGGGGACAGATTCATCATCAGCAACAAAAGGCAATTTAAATACCTTTGTGGCAGAAAAGTTATAGGGTAGGAAACTTCAGTATTTCTGATCTACCCTTTCTTAATCGCATTTTTATAGCTGTGAAGAAAGAACACTTGTGTTATTATTTTCAATCTGAAAGACTGAGACAAGCCATTGGCACGACTGAGGATGCGCATTAGAGCAGGACAGCTTTTCTGGAGCCTCGCAGGTTCCTCCCTTCCTCCAGACAGGGTCCTGTGCCCTCGCCCATCCCCTAATAAATCACCGGTTTATGCTATTTTTAATAACAAGTATGTTCAACCTTTGTTATAGGAACGTAAGACTGGCTGGAATGGCCTAGCACCATAGGAAGACAGTGATGAGGGACCTAATTAATGAAATAACCTACATATAAATATACATTTTAAGTTTAAATTGAAGAAAATCTCCCCCTCCCTGCCCCAGTGAGTTAGCTGTACACTGCCAGTTACCAGACATATTTATTTATAGTGTCAGCATGTTGTTCCTTGTAACTTGCCACAATATGGCATTTCATCACCTTATGCAACAGTACCAGGATGAAGATCATCATTTCACACCTCTTGCTCATGTGCAAAACTGTGATTTTGCTTTCCTTCGCCAGACTGGCTGCTCGGTGCACCTGCATAAATGGGTTATTATAGAGCAGAATAGGCTGCATTGACGGATATTCTCCTAAAGCAGAGCAACTCCACTGGTTTCAGAGCTGTCCCTCACTGGCCTGGAAGGTCCGGTTTAATCACGGATTCTCGCCCCTTAGGGGATGAGCTCATCTCCGTGGGTTTTGTCTGTCTCCTCCATGTATTGCACTTGTCTGTTGATGCTGACACTCGGCGGCTCAGCTGTACCTACCATGTCATGATCTTGTTCATCTACTGTTTGCAGTTAATAATTTTTTTCTATATTCTCCATGAATTTTTGCAAGTTTTACATACTATTTTTATGTGCCTGCTTTTATTAAGCAAATCCAGAATTTTCCGTCCTGCTTTTCCCCAAAACGTTCACCAGTGAGCCCTTTTTTCTCTCCCATGGTAACTGCCTGTTTCATCTTTTTATTTACCTTAGTGCCTTTGCTTTGCTGCTTTCATCCAGCTTCAGAGCCCTTCATCGCTCCTGTTCACACGGTGCCTAGCACATTTAATCTCCCATTTTACTTCCATTGTCTTCTCACACACACACACTTTGATCACAAGTTTCTTCTGGCTGATTCTGTTTTGGCAAATGGATGCACTTCAGAGAAAGCATCTCCAAAAGATCTTTTTTTTTTTCCCCTTCTACATTTATCTTCCAGGATGGATTTCTGTCCTGCTTTGCCTCATCAGTGTCAGTACTTAAAACGCTGCCTCCCAAGCAGCCACCATTGCCTCAAGTCAACAAATCACTTGTGCATCACATCAGGATTTCTGATCATCAGCATAAAAGTCCCATCATTACAATTCAAGGGAAAGACAATTCTCTAGGACAAAAAACCCCACAACTCTAATTTGTCCAACTGTGCGTTCGGCATCGCTATGGCCAGGATGGGAAACACGCCACTGATGAGAAACTCCGAGAAAAGGTGCGCTATGGGCTGAAGGACAGAGGAAAGGCGGTGCTTCCTACCTCTCTAGCAGATTATTAACACTACTACCATTATTTTAACCAGCAGCTAGAGATAAAGCCAACACTTCAGTCCTTCCCTTCTACTTGCCCAGGAGCCCCGCCGGGTAGCGCTCATGGGAAGCAGCTGATATTCAATGGTGTTTCCTACCCATTTCCAGCTTAAAGCACCCCAATGCAGGAGAGATGATGGTCATCCTTCCCAACGCCCCGCATCAGCACATAAAACAGGTCACAGTATTCTCAGAGATGATCTCATTTGGAATTACTGACCCCTTAGTTGAACTTTGTAGCTTGCATGTAACAAAATGGCATTATAAATAGGAAAATACCTTGTTTTCCCTAGCTAAGGAAAGTATCTTACTCTTCCATAGTAAGCAAAGCATAATTTTCCATATGGAAAATCATTCCCGTGTAGCAGTATTATTATGCGCTTCAGCTCAGCCTAACTTAAAGAGGGAAAGCTGTTATTAATTCATACAATAACAAAGGTTTTTCTTTACCTGAACCCACTTCAGAAAGAATAGAATCAGAAATGGCACTTTTCATCTAAACAGTGTTTTGCCACAAAGCGTATACCTAAAATCCCTATAAAAACCAGTTCACTTGAAATTAAATCAATTTCCTTTCTACTGCACTCCTTGCCCGAGGCATTAATTTGTTTAGAAAAATGACAGAGAACATGATATCCTTGCCACGGGTACCACGGGCCACACGGCTCACAGGTCTGTGTTTTCATGACACTCCGAGCTGGTTCCTTTTAAAATTTCTATTGCACAGGCCCCCACCGACCCCCTGTAATGGCAGTTTTCAGGTACGTAACACATGCATCTAAATAACAGGTACAATCTTGCAAAGGCCCTCGAAACGTACATTTTTGAGCTATAAGCTCTACCCTAAGGTCTCCTCGAGGGAAGATGAAGCACGAAGGGGTCCTGCCCTCCCGTTGGGACGAACAGGGCAGAGGCTGCAGCCGAAATACAGATTGAGAACCAGCAGCTTCTCCGTGGTCACCACAGCGCTCACATTCAGCCTCATGAGCCACAGCTTCCCAGGGGAAGAGACATCTTCTGGCACTAGGCACCAGTAACGCTTTACACGACTGCTATAGGGACGCATCAGCGGGTACTTGCAAATCTCCAAGAACAACAATGTTGGAGTTATTTCCATTTCCTTCTGCAGAGTGTCTAGTTCTACCAAAAGAAGCAGTTACATGCTGGGGGCAGGGGGAAGAAGATGAGATGACCCATTTCATTGTAGTGGGTTGGATCTTGTCTCTCTGGGTATTCTTTCTACCTCTGAGAAACAAGTTTTAAGAGACTAAGAACTCCTGGTGCCTGCACACACGGCTGGTGAAAGAGGCGACCCACGACGAACAGCAGTGCAGGCACGTGTGGGCATCTTCAACATTCATAAATATGTAACGTGTAATACACAAAGATTAGGAGATACATCCAAAGTAAGTTGCATTGATCTCACTCCCTACAGAAAATACTGGTGTGGGTGCAAAGCCCTCCATGCAACTATCTACAGTTATAGTCCGCAACAGAGAAATAATAAGGGAAGATATAACACACAGCTACCTCAACAGCATCCTCCTGGGAAAGAAGTTTATAACTTTCCCATTTAATAGAGTCTTTGAAACTTCCTACTGAATCATTTCCCTCTGAAGTTTCTACAGCTACTCTTCCTTTTACTGTGGTGAATATTTCAAAGCAGACGCTATGCTTTTATTTCAATTATTCTCTTTTTCCCCTCCCCCTGTTTTTCAGGCAATGTCAGTTTTCTACCCAGAATGGTTTATTTTATATTTTCAGATAAGCATTTACAGAGATATTATACAGATCCTAGTCTCTGCAAGCTCATCACACTCTCTCCAGTGTTTGATGCTGCCCTACTTTAAGGATCCTCCGCATGATGCTGTGCTACACAGAGACTATATTAAGCACAGACATGCATAAATGCTCTCTCTAATGTCTGGGTGCTTTGAATTAAACAAGTGGTAAAACAATGCAAAACAGGGCACACAATTCAGACTGACAAAATAATCCACCTCAGCTGGGGCAAGAAACCTCAAATTGTCTCATTGATTAAAATCACATCCTTCTTCATGCTGATCAAACAGATAACGCACCTTATTTATTTAAAAACAACTAACTCCACTACCTAGTACCTGCTGAAATTGAGGTTTCATTATGAAATGAATGCTGTTTGCTGTTTGAAATAGAAAGACGGTGTGTGTGAGATATCTGTCTGAGGATCCAGAAGAAATCATAGAATCTCCATGGTTGGAAAGGACCTTTGAGATCATCAAGTCCAACCATACACCCACACAAAGATACCCCTACAATCTCTGCCACTGGAGCATGCCCTGAAGTGCCAAATCAACACATTTCTTAAATACCTCTAGGGATGGTGACTCAGCCCCCTCCCTGGGCTGCCTGTTCCAGTGCCTGACCACTCTTTCAGTAAAGTAATTCTTCCTAATATCTAATCTAAACCTCCCCTGATGCAACTTCAGCCCATTTCCTCTGGTCCTGTCACTATTCACTTGGGAGAAGAGGCCAACACTCGCCCCTTTACACCCTCCTTTCAGGTACTTGTAGAGGGCAGTTGTTTAACTTGGAATTCATAAATAATTACCTGATACCAGTAAGCTCAATAGCAAGCTCCTGTTAAATTTCAGGCTAAGTCTTAAAAAACAAAACAAAACGTTCAGTGGTATTTAGGTACCAACATCTATGACTGCAGGCCTGAATATCCACTTTCAGCTGTGCCACGTTTGTGGGTCTCAGTTGTGAAGTTCCCTGAGCAGCTCAAGCTAGAGCCCTCCCCGTGATGGAGTGGTACCTGGAGCACCCAGTTTGGGGGCACGAGCCTTGCACTCATCCCAGGCTGGGAGCACATCAGCACCCCAGCATCTCCCATGCCTGCATCGAACTTGTGCCGCTAACACAATAACTGAGGATGTGCCGATAGCAGAATGCAAAAGGAAGCAAGACATTAACCTCACTGGAGAAATGTGAGGTCCTGTTCTTTGCCACTGTTGTATTTAGCAGCCACTGGATACAAAGAGCAACCCTGGGACACCCCAGCTAAAGATGCCCTGTCCTGCCCCACAGTCCAAACTCCCCACGGGAGCACCAGGGGCCCCTGAGGGTTTCACCCCCGAGGCTGAGCACTGGTGGTGTGACACCAAGCTCTTTAATGCTGGAGTCCTTTCCTGCCTCTGGTACCCTGAGAAAAGCAGCTCTCGCAGCATCTATCCCTGATAGATGCAGCCAAAGCCACCTCCCTGCTGAGCCACAGCCCAGCGGGAAGAGCGATGATAGTTCTATGTGCTCCAGTCAGCTGGGAACCAGATTTTTATTTTTTTCTCATCAAGAAGTCAGAATTCACTAAGTAAAGCTATAATCATCATTATCTTTTTTCCCCTCATTTATAAACTTTAATCCCTGCTACCACCATGGGTAAACACAGGCAATCCAGAACAGATCCCTGTCTCCCGATGGCCCAATATCACTATTTCTTCCCTTGCGTCGAGCAGCCGAAATGACGTCAACCAACTTCATCTTTATAAGAATACAGAGTTATCTAGACTTGGCTTCTAAAGGAGACCTATACACAATGTTTAAGTCTCCCTCTCAAGCTCAAGTGTAAAAGCAGAAAGATTTTGCTCTACAGCCATTCTAGAAGTCAAGAACACTGAAAGTTTCTAAGAGAGAAGCAATTCAGTATACCAGTGTAATGGAGGAAGCAGAGGAAAAAAGAAAAAACATTGACTGGTAGCCATAAAATTCTGCAGATCGAATGTCAAAGAGTAATTAAAAAGAAAGGAGGATTTCTATGGACCTGAATATATAATTAGGAAGGGAGCTACTGTTGAAGTGACACTGCTTAATAATCTCATTGTAAAAACTGACAAAAGTTGCATTCAAGGGAATTATTTTTGAATTATTTAGAATTGGTAGTTTGAAAATGAAATGGAAAATGGGTGCTTGTACTGTTAAATGCTGCTAATGTACAAGTCTCCTGAAAGAAAAAGCTTCTCAATTAAAATACTTGCAATATAGTCCCCTTACTTATCAGCTGAAATGCATTTTGTACTGCCATTCTCTTCGGGAATGCAATTGTTTACTGAATTGGGAAATTAACAGCCAAATCCCGTGAAGGGCTATGCTCTCTCCTCCTACAAAGCAAACTCCTGAGGCTTCACATGACACTCCACACAGAGCTATGTTTTTAATCCAGACCATGATATACATTCCTCTGCCCCAGACGTATTATCTGAAAAGAATGGAACAGTTGGTGGGAAATGGAAGGATTTTGTTATTTTTATAATATACAGCTTTCAGAAGAGGAATCAGGTGCAACGGTGGACCTCAGCACACGGCCAGCAAGGCATTTTCTGCCAGCAAATTTATACGGCAACCACATCGCAAGTAGAAGTTGCCCTTCTAACAAATTCCCCCGGGCTGCAGAGTGGCAGAGGCTGCGTTGCTAGCTTCTCTATTTACAGGCAGAGAAGGCAGCTAGCAGCGCATGTTGCCACTTCCACGTCTCTAGAGGAAACAAATTGCTTTAAACACTTAAAACAGCTGTGAGGAGATGCAGAAGCACAGACGGGATAGGCTTTATCTTGACTAGTGTTAGGTATGTCTAGTGTAGACACCCATGGGTGAGCAAGGTTCCCTCAACAGCCAAAAAAATGCGGCAGGTCAGGCGCATGTCTCTTTTAGACGTTGAGTTGAGGATGAAAAGCCTGTGCCTTACCAGGGCCTGGAGAAATCCACCCATTATAAACGATGAACCTTGTCCTGTTAAACCCAGATAAATGAAACGATGGGAAGAGTATGTCCTTGTTCTTTCCTGCTCCTCAGTGTTAAAGCATTGGGCAGGTGATGGACTATGACTTTGTCTCCCACCATGACCCTCAGAAGGAGCCTGGGTCCTTGATCCACCCGAGAAAAATTAAATGGAGAAGAATAGAGCTGGACACAAGACATAGGAAGAGTCTGCCCAATGGTAGTGCTGGGATTTTTGCAGACTAAGACAGGGGATGAGGTACCTTAACCTATACTTCATTTTAAATCTACATTTAATTCAGTTCACGCAATGTGTGCTCAAATTCTGCTGGCGTTAAGCGCCGAGGTCGAGCAGCTCTGACTGGGTTTTTCCTGATCTGGCACCCAAATGCACATCACATGCAAACGCGCTCTATTTTACTTAACATTTTAGGGCAAAAGGTCGGATGCGACTCCATGAGTAACTGGGAAAACCTCTCAAAGCATCGGCGACTACAGCACAGAGCCCAGTCACTCCAGTTCACATCCAGGGAACTTGTCGCCCCCAGCCCAGGGAAGATCAGCTCAGCTCCATATTTTCTCATCAGACTGCACACCTGAAAGGCAGCACCAAGCCTCACCTCACTGTCAGATGTACTTCTTCCCCTTGCACTAAATTATAGATGTTAGATGATTCCGAGATAGGAGTGTTAATTATTAATAGGAATTATCTGAATTGATTTTCAATTACAGAATATTATTTTCTATTACATTGCAATAAGACTGCAGGAATTCCATTAAACTCAAAATGAGGATCATCAATTTCCATTAAGACACATGTAAACTAAATACATTATATCTCTGTTGAAGTCAATGATTTCCATTATCCCTTTCCATTAATTTCCATTCATTTGAAGTGACTCCATTTGAAATGGGCTTTAATGGCTTGATGTCTTATCAGTATTCTGGGCTCTCTAATTTGACAGGGACATAACCTAGCTGCCGTCACCTGCTCCCACACATTCACGAGTTGAAAACCTCTATTGAACGTGGTGATTGACTGCAGCAGGCAGCCAGCTCCTTCCGACAGTTGTCCAAAGACAACCGCCACTTCTGCCCCTGCAGCAAATCTGTCTTCCGAAGCCTGACACTTGAAAATTGACAAGTTGGGTTTCTTTCTCCTGATTAAAAAAGGGGGGGGGGGGGGGGGAG
>VXBO01012131.1:324173-380142 GCA_013400135.1 Rhinoptilus africanus | reverse complement strand
GGGGGGGGGGGGGGGGGGAATGCCCTTTTTTTTCCAAAGCTGTTTTGTCTTTAGACCATTTGCGGGGTTGAGTTAAACCCATTGATATCAGCACTATTCCACTGCTTGAGAAAATTCAAGCAGGGAGAAGGTTTTCCCTGAAATTTGCATAAAATAATATATGTTTGTAATACCAGCAAAAGAGAGGAACAACACAGGGACCAAATGCCAGCCAAATAATTCTTTACTTTCCAGATAATATGATGTGGAAAGTTAAAAACAGAGTCTGCCTTTAAAGAGGAGGAAATATCTTCTATGCATACAATTTTGTGAGTGCGGTTATTTCTCTGCAAACCTGACCTCACTTGCACCCTCAGAAGAGCATGGGTAGAAACGTAACACTGTTCTAACTTAAGCATCATTTTAATTTCCAAGTATTTCTCATAAGTACCCATCAGTAAACACCTAAGACATCTCCCTTGTGAGGGATTCCTGCAATTACAAGTTTTCGGGTAAATCTTCACCATGCTTCATTAATACGAGAGAAAGTCACTGGACTCCTGTTGGTGCCAAGCCTCATCATGGTGGATATACATTCTTGCCAGTTTAAACAAAAATACTTTTGGAATAGGAAAGATAGGGAAGGATATCAAACTCTGAGAACATGAAAATGCAGGGTTTTTTTCCATTTTTTTTTTCTAGAAGCTTCACTTCAATTATATGGTTTTAAATATAGGGTATATGGCCTGACTCCCGGCCCATCCCCAGATTAGAGTACAAATACACTGAAATCGTACATGGGATGCTTTAAATCTCAGCTTCCCCCTTCCTTCCTAGCTCGTAAAGAAAAGCACGGCCTTTAGGTTTATTTTTACATTTTTATTCTATACCTTGATCACTCTCAAGCTGCAAGAGTAAGGACAAGTATTCAGCATCGGGGACTCCTTGTGCAGTGCCACTCGTGCACCCAAACGCACCCAGATATGGCAGTTTGCATCACATAGTGGACCATGCCATGGTGACCCATTTACTCCTTTCTATTCAGGGGTGAGATGAGTTAAGAAGTGAGGAAAGCTGGGAGTGCATCACAGAGATTTGGAGATTCCGATTGTTCTCGGGAGCCCTGAGACACCGATTGACAGCAGGAGAGACCAACAAGAAGAAAAGCATGACAATGGAGGAACAGGCAAGTTATGCATCACCACCAGACAGCAAACAGGTGACCTGCTCAAGGTGACCCTGCTTTGGCAAGGGGTTGGACTAGACGAGCTCCAAAGTTCCCTTCCAACCCTGACCATTCTGGGATTCTCCACAGGGCTGCACACTTTGGGATGTGTTTTCATATACACTCCAGAGAAGGAAGAAATACTTTCTAAAGACTTAAAGTTGCTAGTCACTATACAGTGGGTCAGAACACTAGAAAATCACCTTCAGAGTGTAAAACCACAGCGAGAAGAGGAGGAAAAAAATTTCACAGCCAGTCCTCTGGATGGGGTGACATCGCTCCCAGGCCTGTGGCATCCCTCCCTCGATCCCCAGCTCCTCCAAAACTGCCCTCAGCATTCCTCGCCCCAGTCCACTGGGCTCACCTCCTCTCGCACAGCAGGACACGTCGCTTTTCCATATTTTCCACGTTCTACTGCTCCAGCATTCCTCCTTCCCTACCCCAAACCCAGCCTAGTGTTGCCTTTTCAGCCCTTCTCCCATATTGTTTCCTCTTGCTCTTCATGCAATAAGAGAGGAAAAATACGCACTGAGAATTTTCTTTTTAAATGGAAACCATGACCTACCCAGTGCATTTCCGTATGCTTTTCTCATCAGAGACACTCTAACAGATGCTCAATACAACTCAGTCATTCCCCTACATGGATATGTCCTTCTTTGAGATTATAAGATACAGAGCATTTCACGCATGAACACTAAAATAGTAATTTATTACTAAGCTTTGTGCAGTAAAATAAGTGTTGGATTTAAACAGTTTTTTACCATCATCTTGAAGTGGGGAAAGACAGAAGCAGGGTCTCTCTCTAATGAATAGGCCATAGAAACCATACACAGGTGGTAGAGCAGAAACATCCAGATGGCTATTGTTTTTTTGGTAATGTTCATTCTCTTTTCTACTGCTTCTGATACTCATTTTTTAAACATTATTTTCGTTTTTAAAGGGCTCTTTCAACATAAAGTGAATAGAATATACAGGCCAGTCTAAAGACAAAGTCAATAGATTAAAGTCCAAATAAAGTACAAATTCTCCCCCCAAAAACATAATGGAAGTCATTTCTAGCTCGGCGACAGAAGGCAGCTTTTCAATAAACAAATAACGTTACTATTGCTGATAAAAATAAGATGCTTTCTACAGCTCAGTCAGTCCCCATCATATCGGATAGATACTCTGAAAACATCAATAAAGTCACAATTCATACATCAAGGGATTTACTGGCTGAAAAGATATTCCCAAACTGATGAGGTAGAAAGATCACCAGTATTAATCATGTTTGCATCAGAAAAAAACCTCTAAGAGACGTTAGCTTACATGCTCTGTTCGGTACGGTGTTTGCAAGACTAGGGTATCGGTACACAAAGCACAAAGGCCGCTAAGTGGCCGGCCTTGGCCACCATTAAATCGCTGGTCCATGCAGCAGTCCCGGTGCCGCGGTCTCTCAGCATCCTTCGGAGAGTGACCGGGTCCCCCCCGCGCACTGACAGGGTGCGACGAGCGCCTCGCAGCAGCGCTGCGCCCGCGGGATGTCACACCGCTTNCCTTGGCCACCATTAAATCGCTGGCCCACACAGCAGTCCCGGTGCTGTGGTCTCTGAACATCCTTCGGCGGGATGTCACACCGCTAGTGTCCCTGCTGTCACCTGCTGCAGGGCAGCCACAGAGGCATCCCTTTGCATCACCGCAAGCTGGGGGCGGGCGACAGACCACTATCATCATACTCCTGCCAGTTTCTAAAGCGCTCGATCAGTCCTCCTCATAGATGCTCAACATATGACCCTGAGAACTTCTCCTGGTGCCGTGTCCGCAGGGGAGACGAGCACCAACCACCGCCCTGCACAGCGCTCATGATCAGGGATTTTTTTTTCTTTCATGAATCTTTTATCTTTCTTTTTTTCTCCTCCCTGTGTAGGAGGAAGAGTTTTATAATGACTCGGAGCAGATGGATAGGATCTGTGTGTCCTATTCCGAGCTCCACTCCCTGGTATTTGTCTGTTCAGACG
The DNA here is from genome assembly GCA_013400135.1 of Rhinoptilus africanus. NCBI lineage: Eukaryota > Metazoa > Chordata > Aves > Charadriiformes > Glareolidae > Rhinoptilus > Rhinoptilus africanus. Next base: position 376,941 of record VXBO01012131.1, on the reverse strand, counting down.
GGTAGAAAACAGGCAGATATTATAAGAAACAGGAAAGTTTATGCTCACCTGAATGTTCTTCCCCTGCTCTCATTGCTGCCTCTTTTATCATCCTGCGTCTCACAGGACAGAGCAATTCCTCGTAAATGCATGTAAACCTGTGATTTAAATACTTTTTGTGGCTTTTAATAATTACTAATCATTTTGAATTGCGATTTGCTGCACTTGAAGATGTTGACTTGCATTGTCCTTCCATTCAACATTGCTCAGCATGATCACAGCGAGGGTGGGAGGAGGAGAAAACCAGAGGGTACGGATAGACATTCTGAAATGGGGCAGTGGAGGGAAGAGAGGGAAATGAAAAAAATAAAGGAGCCAAGAATAGGCCACAGTTAAACCGAGAAGCACCTTGAAGGCAAAAAACCAATGGAAAGATAATTTAGGAAATAAGGAAAGACCACTGAATGGCTTTGAGCAGGGGACAGATGGTTGGATTTGTTGGAGCAACTGGTTTTGGATGTTTAGTTCTTGTTCTGTTAAATCTGGCAGATTGTCCATGAACAAAAGCTGAAGGGGCAGAGGAAGATGGAAGATTGAATACGCACAGAGAGGTTGGGGCTGCACACGCAGATTCAAGACTCTTCCTCCAGGAGAAGTTACTAACACTAATAAGTAAACTGCCCAATGATATCAAGAAGTAATAAACCAGGAACAGCCCAAGGAGAAAGCTTTAGTGACAGATACAGAGACTGGAAAGGAAGGGGGAGGACACCAGGAAAGCTGGGCCCAAGAGGAGGATCATCAGTATTAAGTGCAAAACCTGAAAAATTTAAAGGGATGGAGTTGATTAAAAGAAATACTATTCTATGTATTATTCTAAATCTTACAGATTTAGAATTCTTTAGAGAGAGCAGGTACTAGGCACAAGTTAGAAGATTCACTTACAGATTTAAGTTCTCTATTAATTTTTGCAGAAATTCATCATATTTCCGTACAATGCATTAAATATAGTAAGTTTTAAAATCCCTTAGAAAAAGATTTTTTTTTTTTTGCTATGAAAAGTTTCAGTCAAGTCAGGCCTTAATGATCGCCTAACCTTGAGAAATTGCATCTTTTTTTTGGATGGACTGTAATAACTTCTGAATGACATATCTGATCCGCTCAGAAACGCCTGGGAATTAAGCAGGCATCAGTAGCCAGAGTCCAATTGATTTTGGAGAAAGCCAGGAAAAGAGAAGAGTAAATGAGCCACATATTACTCCCTTTATCTGGTTAGCAGATTAATTTCCTCCAGCATCTATATAATCATTTATAAATAGTTGATGGCAGCTTTACAAAAAAAAAAAAAAAAAAGGAAGAAAAAAAAATTCAGTTCAAATTGACATCTGAAATGCCTTACTTCCCTTGCAGAGGAAGAATATAATGGGATCATAACAAGGGCTGAGGGGGTGAGGGGAGGCTGTCACGAGGTGCAGGGCCGGGGGACAAGGGGGACCTGGGGGGACACGATGGTGGCACACAGGCTGTTTGGGGGAACTGGGCTCACTGGGGCATACAGGGGAACCTTCCTGGGAAACCCAGGAGGTGTTGCACCAGTGTTGCAACACAGAGACCCCAAGCCAACCATATTATTTTTAAATTGCTATTTGGAAGAACTGCAAGTACAATCTTAAAGGAATATATAGTGCCCACTATCTCTATTTTACTCATAAAATCAGCATTGCCCAGTGCATTTATACAGTTTGCCTTTCTTTGCTCTGGCATATTTGGTTTGGGGGCATTGTTATTGCTTGCCAAATAGAAACAATTAGGAATTTTTCTTCTTTGGTTGTCTGATGTGAATTAACCCTTGAGATAAGGCATTTGTTTATGTAAAACTGAAGTTATGTTGAACATAAAATGCTTCCTTCCTTTGAGGAAATAAGTAAAAGGAGCCTTCCCACTCCACACTGTTGAAAAACATTAAGTGTGCACCACTTGTATCACTGACGTTGACTCAAAGATGTTCTGCCACCAAAAGAATGTGTTCTTTTGAAGGGGCACCAACTTGCAAGAAAGTTTACTATATTACAGCAATATCATATAAATGAATGACACAGCATCACGTAAGTACACTGTATTTCACTTTTTGAGATTTCTGGCCATGGCTACACCTCTCAATGATCAGCATTAGGTAGGAACACACTAATTATTAACGCATTATTTAGTTTGTTATTTACTATTTGCCCATATGAAGCCACCATTTTTAGCAACTTGAAGCTAATCTTGCTGGCTTGTACTGGCAAAAGTATCTCTCCCAGAACCCAGATGTCTCTTAAATACCAAGGATGATCTACTAATGGTTTTATGGGGTTAATTAACTGTTTCTTTTTAGAGACAATAGAATTTGCAACGAGGAACATCAGCATTATCTTTAGTGCTACCTCTGCAAATGGAGAATACAGGATAATTGGTACTGCCATGTACTGCCCATTATGCACAAAATTAAAGCAGGGAATTTACACATTGTGATTACCATTGGTATTTCATTACCTTCAATTCTTATAATAGATTGCAATTCACACACTAGATGTGCAAAAACCTTGTTTCTGTCTTTTACTAAAACCTATATATTCTGCTAGAATACCCCTTCTTTATTCCTCTAGGGGTTTTTCTCCCCCCCTATAAAGAGCCCACATCTCTCCCAAACCCCGTGAAAGCATTTAAATGCATTCTGCATCACATGCTAAATACTAAAGGGACATTTGCTAGGATACAAAACGATGCTCTATCAATTTAGGAGATTAAAAAAAGTTTTGAAATGTCTCAAAGTTAAGATTAAACCCTCATAAGGGACTATATAACAGTCTAGTCCTAAGATGTTCACAAGAAAGTCAGATCACAACGAAGAAAATGCATCTGACAAGAAACTAGGAATAAAGCAGTTTTCTTCATAATTGTAGGTAATAAGTGCATGAGCACCTGTATTTTACTGGAGGGAACTTGGTGCTGGGAGTGCAGTTTCTGGCATCCCTCTGAAGCCCTGTGCTTCTGTACAAGACTGAGCATCCTTACAAAAAACATCAGCTTAGTTTTTGCTCAGCAAATCCTGCAAATGGAAACCTTCACTAAAAAGACATAAAAAAAAAATATCATGGCGCTACTCTAACAAAAGACAGACAATCTCCAATTTTCAGATGGGCTGAGCAGGTCTATGAAAGAATGAATCACACCAGCAGAAAAGAAAATGCTTGCCAGGAAAGGAACCTCAGCGACAAGCACGGGCTACTGTGAAATGTCCCTGTGCAAAACCAGCTTTCCAACGGGTGGTCCCCAGCACGGGGGAAGATGTGGGGCGGGTTGCAGTATCCCCAGGGCTGTGTCCCCTCACCGGGGGCTCTGCCAGTGCTGCCTTTGCCTACGGCCCCCACGGGAGCAGAGCCCCAGCCAGCGACCATGGGAAAGCAGCTTCGTTCCACGGGGCTCGACTCTTCTCCTGCCAAAGAGCATCACTTTGCATCAAACCAAATAAAAAGTAGCCTAGAAATGCTGCTTGCTCTAGGAACACATCTGGGTTTATGGACTTCTTCTCCCATAAAAAGCAATAACGTGAAACTTGAATGCGATCTTTTTCCTCCAGAAAGCTGATTTTTCACACTTTGTCTAATACAAGGGAGTTCTACATCAATATCCATTACTGCAGCGGAAACCTTGCCATGGGTATGGCAACCTGCAGCCGTAATTCAGGGAGTAACGACAGACACTGCTCGGTTAATGCTGCCCCCGAGTTTACATTGCCACCCCGACTGCAACACTGGGCCGTCTTAAATTCAAACATTGTCCTGGCCCGAGAATTTATCTCTGTACCTGGGACTTAGAAAGGCTATTTGGATAACAAGTGAAATAAACTCCATTGGGATGCTCCAGAAGAGCAGACGAGCGCAGCCCAGGCCCCTGGAGCCAGCAGCAGTCCTGGCCCAAGCGCACGGAGGCAGCGATGCCCCACGCTCCCTGATGCCCACCCCCCCCCCAGCCTCTGCGATAGCTGGATGTGTTTCTTTCACCCATCTATAAAGCGTTTTATTTTGTGGATGCAAGGCTATTATCATACCAGTGTTGTCAAACTCAGAGTTTGGAAAAAGTCTTTTTAACCAAAGGGGCTGCAGCTTCTCAAACTACCCAGACAATGCAGGTATTCCCTCTCCTTGTCCCTCCCCTCCATTAAACGTGAATACACTTAGAGATGGTGCCAACAAACATAAGATTCACCAGGGAAATCTCTGAAAGATGTCCTCCTCCTGTTTTCAGTGTTATCTGGAATTCGAGGAACAAACATTTCCAGTGTGGTGGTGCAAACCAGTCCAAAACACCACTGCCCAATTCCAGCGGGTCTCACCGACCCTGCAGAAGGAGCTGCACCTCCCGGGTGACTTCTGAGCCTCAGCTCTCCCTCCTCTTCATCCACAGGAGGGTTCCCAGTCATTTCAGAGCCGTGGCCCACATCGGCTCTGAGACTCTTCAGCTCATGGCTCTCACCACCCACGTGCGGTGTCAGAGAGCCTGGGCTCGCAGCGCCGTCTGTCCCCGCCTCATAAAACACCTAACACAATAAAACATTCAACAGTTGCTTTGCCTCACGCTGACCTTCCCCCTGCAACGCGACGAGGGTCTTTATGGCACAGAAATACTCGTTTTTGTGAGGATTTTAGGAACATCCTGTAAGCCTTCAACTTCTGAACACCCACACCAGGACAGAATGCTCACTCCTCACCGAACCAGGAGTTCACAAGAAGGGCAGAGTGGATAAATGCCTTCCTCTGGCTCTAAAAGCCCTGAGCAGATGCTACCACCTCCTCCTGTTGTCCTCACAACGAGAGCAGATGAGAGAAAGCGAGTGTGTGAGACAGACACAACCTTTCCTTGAACTAAATTCTGTTCACAATCGCAACATACTGGAAAATTATTGCAAGCAGTTTCTAAGCAAAACTGAGCCAAATGTATGCAATTTGTTGTACTCCTCCCTTCATCTAAAGCTGTATAAATTCTTCTTATCTTTGTCCCCCAACGACAAAGATGGCAATGAAGCCACAAAATAACATTGAGCGCATCGTAACTAGAACTAAAGGCTCCCAAATTAAATATTAGTGGTGTATAATTTCATCTGGATGTTTTTTCCTAAGACTTGTAAAAACTCTAAAGTTGTGCTTCTGCAGCTTAGGGCACCAGCAAATTCTCTAATTGCTTTTCAGCACCATTGTTATTTTACGAAGAGACTCGCCATCCTGTATGTTCCACAGCTGGCTAATTAAATTACTCCTTCACACAAGCGAGGTACACGGGAACCATGGCCACATTTCAGAGCAACCAGCCGTGACTGCTAAAGCAGGAACAGAGAGTCTAAAGGCATCAAGAGGTGCAGGGATCCACCTCCAGCCGCATCAAATCCCCTCGGGGCCATTGCACCAGGACAATGGGATCTCCCGGAGCATGGGGATGGAGAGATCCCACCTTCGCACAGGTCTCTGCGGCTGCTGCCGAGCTGGTCCAGGGGACCTGCATTGCCGCTGATCCCAGCTCAAGGCCATGTCTGTCGGGGCAGGGATGAGGAAAGTGCTGTCAGGGGGAAAATGGGGCTATCCCATTCTTGGGGCTCAGGTTGGGCCTTGGACCATCCCAGAACCCAAAATGCAGGTCTAAAGACATAAGCAGATGCCCCATTTCTGGCCATGAACAAGGCCAATTTGGCAGTGTTTCAGGGAAGTTTAAGCTTCTAGAAACCTACATTGTAAACTCATCAAACTATACTTCACGCTAATCTCCAGATAGTGGCAAAACGTCCATGGACACTTTCACCAATCCAATTCTGACAGCAGATCCCTTTGAGAATCCATTTAAACCCATTTTTAAGGTTTTCAGATCACCCACTTTTGCCTTGCTGCAGACAAATCAAATTTGTAATACTGCTGGGGAATTGTTGGGACTATTAGGAGTGTACTTCCTTACTGGCACATACAGGCCATTTGCAAGGAGATACATTCATTCAGTGTTTTGCTTTTTCAAACTAATAATTTATCACTATTTTCCCTGCTCTCTCCCTAGAAACTGATAATTTTTAGAAGACTACTCCATGCTTTTCGCTCTGCCCCTCTTGTTTGCCCTGGTGAGGCTGTTACTGCACAGTTTCCATCCAGACATCATTTGGTTCTCTCAAGAACTTTTTTCTGCCTCTTGGGTTGGTTTTTTTTTTTGCCCATTTTGGGGACAGGCAATAGTCCGTGGACTTTCCTAGAGCTATGTGGTTTCGCCAGCCTCTACTTTTTGATCATTGTTTATTTCCCTTCTTAGGCATCTGCTAATTTTCTCAAACTCTTTCATGTTTTTAATCATATCGCAAAGTCTCCCTTGATGATCTGTTATTCTTGAAAGATGTGCTCTTTTTCCCACTATGCATAATTAACTCGCTGGTGACAACTGCCTATTGGACAAATTTTTGGACTCTCCTTTGAGTTTGCCTAACAAATAACTAGTTACAGTTGGCCTTAATTAATACAGTTGGCCTTATTAATTGACTAAAAGGTGTTGCACCATTCTTAAGTTAGAATTCCATGATATTAGTATTACTACATCCCTCACATGATTATGGTGCCATAACTGTCAATTAATGTATATAATCTTGATTTTTAAACAGAAGCTTAGGGAAGCATGCACTAACTTAAGTGTGTCATTACACATCTTTCCAGAAAATTCCTTGATCAGATCCTTATAAATCCTTATCTATGCTGCCACTCGCAGTAGATTCATTTGGGGTTTGTGCTAATTCACTGGAGAGTCCTGTAATCCCTTGTCATAAATATGAAGGATTTCACCCAGCCTATTAACAAGCAGAATTATAGATCGTCAGGGAGTAAATCATCCACCCTTTTCTAGTCATATCAACAATGGATTGAGAAATATTACTCATTCATTTTTATAATCCTTTAATTCTTGCAGATGTTCCTTTGAAAATTGATTTAAATCGATGAATCATGGGGCAAGATTGGCGTAAATTTTTCAGGCTGAAGACTTTGCCTTCGACAGAGCAATCACAGCACGCATCCCTCTACCTACCATAACTCATGGCTTCTGGATGGTTAACACACTTAAAGCTCTGCAGTCAGCTCCTGAGGCTGTAAGAGCAAATGGGGTTTAATCAGATGAAGCCCAGACTGCTCTGGTACTTATTTTTTTTTCCCCCCTGTTTCTCAGATGGAAGGAAAAGGCAAAATTGAGTCAGAAGTTCTCCTTCTTCAGACATTAGTGACCAACTCATTTAGTGATCTGCTCTCAGACGACACAAATGAGACCGGAGCCCTCGTCTCCTGTCCTGTGCTCCCAGTAATGTCTCATTTACGGATACGGGTAAAATGTGACCCAAGGCCACATCTTAGAGCTTGACAGATGGTGTCTGCCTCCGAGCCGGCCTCAGCAGACACTCTGCGCCTGTTCAACATCTTGGGGACAACTCGCAGCCACCAGCACCCGCAACAACGTTCCCCCGCTGGGGAAACGGCAGGACACAGGTAATCAGACTTGATCATAATTACTCTTTTCATTGTTTCGTGACTACAGAGGAGCTGAATTTCAGAAAAGATGATGCAAAGCTACCAGCTAAGCCTGGAAAATCTGTCTTTCACAGAACGAGAAGAATGTTAAAAATAATTTCATGGTCAGTACAACATGAAGTTACTACCATCTACAGATGAGAATAGACTTACAGCCCATGCGACAGCGAAAGCCAACAGGAAAAACACAGAAACGTTTACACTTATCTGTAAAAATGTTTTAAAAGTGCCTCAAATCTCATTTGGCCAAGTTTTAAAATTTAGTTTGGTTCTATACATGTAGCACCACTAGAGCATACGATGTCCACGTGGTGGCAAAGACACATTTTGTGTCCCTGAGGAGAGACTGACTGGTAGCAAAATAAGATAATACAGCTCCTTACAAACATCTAAGCCAAATAAAATGTGGGGTTAGATGCCACTCGATGCAGAGCACTTATCTCCTACAGCTTTTATTGTTACTTTTGACCACTGCACATGAAGGATTTGGAATGAAACTTGCACTTCTGAGGACACCTGAGGCTGTAACCCTGCACTGTGCAAGTGCCCGACTGGCCCTGGACATGCATTCAAGGTAATTAAATAAAATCAGCAGAAATTCTGCCCTCTCCTGAGCCAACCAGAGGACACTGTTGCTCTTGGTGTGCGCGGCACCTGCGAGGGAGACAGTTCCTTCCATTACTGCCAACAGCGTGATACCAAGTAATTATTTCGCAATGCAATTTGAGCAGAGAAAATAGAGGCTGGTATCTGCGTAAACAGCAGCCGCTGCTCGTAAACAATTTTTTAGAAATGGAATTTGAGGATCCTTCCAGAGTAACAATTTAAATCGGTCAGAACAGCGCGGGAGAGATTGTGTTGCCCCACTGGAAGTGCAGTGGTCATATTCAGAAAACTTTTACTGCGTAATCCTTTAAGTGCATTAGCCTTCCACCAGCACTCTACGGCTGAGAAAGGAGATCAGGAGGAAGCGATTGGCGCTTTGCCTGTATGATATAATTACCACTGAATTATAGTCCAAAATAAGGCAGCTTTCATACATATAATTTAATTCAGGGCTGGAAATCATTCCTGTTATTGTTTCAAATGTATTTTCACCTTGCACTCGTTAGTAATACACAGAAATTTTACTGGGGTGAAAAAAAAGGGCTTTTTAAAAATTAATTGTAGAGGAAGAATGCAGGTGTTAACCATCTCCACCTTCCCACATGCTTTAGTCTTCTTCAGATCCTGGGATCTTGATGAAAAAAACCTCACAGAAACGTCTTCCAATATGAGAAGGAAAAACTCCTGTACTTGTCCATATTTATATATTTTTAAGTAATCTCTGTGTTTGAATACAAATCGGTGCTAAAACCCAAGGCAACAGATTGGGAGGAGGGAGGCTGGCTTTTCTGATGGTGAGCTGCCTGCACAGTGACAGCAATTTGTTGCTCCCATGAGTCACTTCTGAATAAGGACTAAGGCCACATCAGAGCATTTCTTTCTTGAAGGAGCGGTCGAGGCTGCGAGTGCAGCGGCAGAGGTCTTTGGCAGCCATGCACATCCAGCCCGTGCCTGCCCTGCGCCGCCCTCGCAATCCTCCTGATTTAAGCAATAATCTGCAAACCTCATCACCGGGCTGACCCAGCTGGGAAAAGAAGCCCCAGCTCCTTGAAATTAAAGAGAAAAAAACCCAGAGGTTGGAGAAGGTTTTAAGCCCAGAGAGCAAGCCAGAGTGGATATTCAGACGCAGGAGGCATCAGTTTTGGGACGTCCCCATCTACCCTGTCCCCACAGATCCCCTCCGCCTGCGGACACACACGAACGTTCCCCCTTCCCACAGCCTGCTGCCAGGGGAAGGCATCTAAATTTCTGCTTCTATAGAAACAACATTACTGCTCAATTGTAGTTGTGCTTGTTTTGCCAAGGAGGCCTTCTGGGCTGCTTAAGTGTGTGTATAATATCTATTCTGCAGTAATTGTTTCTTTTCTGGGGGTTAGAAAAACTACATTATTCTTGCAGATGACAATGCCTTTAGTGTAAAGATGTACTGCAGCTCCCAGACAAGGGGAGCTCTGTCAAAGCAATGAATGATTACTGTTTGCAGTGGTTCTCTATCCCTGCAATTGTTTTTTTAATAAGTAAAAAGTTCCTAGGGGACTGTTTTTTTCTTCTCCCTGCTGAGCGCGGGCTATTGTGTTGGAGTAGCAGTAAAAGAAAAGCTTCTCATCCATCTGAGAAGGACAACGTGACATCAAGGGCTCATTCAACAATGAGATTTCAACAAACAGATACAGGGAGACTGAATCTGGACCAACACCAAGCTCAAGTGAAAGATGGTCATTGCTGAGGGAGAAGAGAGGACAGGGATTTGAACCGAGGGAAGCAGCACCAAAATCCAGTTGCTTTCCTCAGGGTACCCTCTTTTCCCTTCCCCATTTGTGCACAGGACAGCAAGAACAAGCTGCATCTTATCTTCCCAAAGAACAGATTAATTACATGACTTATTAGATCCCAAGGCAGCCCCTATAGTTTCACCTCTTTATATCCTTTTTGTCAACAACATGCCCACTGCTGAGATGGTAAAAAAACAGGGTATCATCCAGACACCGCTGGGAAAATCCCGTCTCTCCAAACGCACCAGGTTAAATTTTTGTACGTATGGAAAGGAAGAAAGAGGCTTTCTGGAAAAATCAGGTCATTTCAAACAAAAAAGACAACAAGTTGAAAGTGGCATACAGGGGTATTTATAATTCACATTAACATTACCAAACTTTTTATTCCAGGTATTGCTTGAATATTCAAACCCCTGCCATTCAGTTCTTTGTAAGCACCAGCTGACTCTGCTTCATGTTTGTGTTATGCCAGTTGTCTTCAGCACAGATTCCTGTGGCCGCGTCTGTGACCAAACCCACAGGACCAAGGCCCAAGCAAAGACCTTTCTCCACCACCCATGGGCTGCAAACGGGGTGACCACTCCACCCAGATCCCACAGCGTCCCCCCGCAGTGTCCATGGGGGACAAGTACATGCTCTCCCAACACCTCCAGGTACAGGACCATGATGAATTTCTAGTCAAAGCCCTGCAAAACCCTGGGAGCCCTTGAGATACAGAAATTAACTCGGTGCTCTTTCCTTGAGTATACAAAATGCTTTTAGCAAGCCATGCACTTGGAAACACAGTTCAAACTCCTATTAGCTGAATATACAGCCTATAATTAACATCAGCAATAACTGGGTTGTGCAAGAGAATCATCTTTTTTTTTTCTTCTGTTGAAGATCAATTCATTATCAGATGGACAAGGGCAGTGAAATTCCAATTAAATATGCAATAAATTTCATTTTATTCTTTCAGCATAATTTCAGTAAAGGGAGCTGCCACAAGTCTGGAGGGCCAGAGCAAGCTGTGTTTCAAGGTGGAAGGTCTCTACCAGTCTTAAGAAATGGCATTACTAAATCAAATACATGTGAAAGCCTGGTCTAGTCTCACTGAAGCCAATAACAAGTAAAAATGCCACAGTCTTCAAGGGTGCACATTAAAATCCTGAAGGCTAAGAACGAGCCAGGCAAGTCCTCCTCCACCCCTGTCTGTTCCTGTTTCTCTGCTCACATGGCAAGCCCTGCAGTAAGATTTTTTTTACCACAGCCTGAGACACACCAAAGGACGAACTTGCTAAAGAAGGTTTGCATAAGCCACTTCTTCTGATACACACTTAGACACTCGGCCTTGCCCAGCTGTTGTGGGCTTCTGAACCCAAGGCTGAGTGCAAGGACTGGGAGTGGAGGAATGACATGGAAAAAGAAATTAAAGCGCCCATGAATAGCGTACAACACAAAGTATGCACCCGAACAAACATGGAACACGCTGGTTTACAGTCATTTGCACAGCCTGGCACTCGGCGTACACAGCCCAGGCTCTCTGATACTCTGCAACAGCAGATTTTGGACACCTTGAGCAATAAACTCATCATACTCTGGAAGACTACATGGTGACGACGAGTTTGTTGTGAGACAAAACACTGTTGTGAAACTAAGCATATATATGAAAAATACAGGACAGCAACCCAACTGGAGCATTAGAGTACCTGACGAGAGAGGCACTGACAGCTTTCGCAGAAGCAGGTTTTAATGCACATCCCAGCATACATTCTTCCCTCCTCCTCCCCCCCCGAACAATGTGGTTTGGAGAGCAATTCTTCTCGTTTCACATCATGTTTTCTAGCACAGTTGGAGCCCCAGCGGACCTGCCTTTCTGCTGCTCACCAGCGCGTGGTCATCACGCCATGACGGCTCCATCCCCTCTCCTCGCCTGTCCGTGGCTGCCAAGAGCCAGGCTGGCCTCTGAAACAAACTGCAGCAGCCTCACCACGCGTTTTACCAAAGCTGTTTGGTGAAAGACCCTGGGAAGCTCTCAGAGGAGGAGGCACCAGCCAGACACGGGCAGGCGAGCAGCTGGGCGAGCAGCTTCATTCCCAGGATCCATTCCCAGGCCCGTCCCGCCCCAGGCAGGAGCCCTGCAAGCCCTTCACACGGGGAAAACCTGCCGAGAAGGTGTCCATTTGTCAGTTCAAAACACAAAAATCCTCTACAAAACACAGCCACTGATCCAGATTGTCTTTCTTCCCTCAAACGCCTTGCTCACAAGCCCGCCCGTGCTGCGAGGCAAGCTCTGGCGTTTTGAAAGAAGCAAAGAAGAGCGCTTTCAAAGCTCAAGGTAGAGCTGACTTAGCAAACACTGCCATTAAAGAGTTCAAGGGAGCGGGGAGAAGCCTTTCATGAAACCTGAAGCACTCTGCATATTAATTCCCTGCGTGGAAACAACAAGCACTGAAAATAAATGGGAGTGACACAGGGACCTGTGACATGCGTGAGATCGGGACATCTTACACAACAGCTGCTGTCAGCTCTCCCGGAGAATCAGTGTCCTGCAGTCTTCATTCTCCCACACAGTCTCTGCCTGCAGAGGGGATGCAATTGCCTGACAGCAAGGGGAAGACTCAACCCAAGCGTTAGACCTTTCTCTTACTTAGGAAATCAGCCAGCCCTCCTAAATTTTCAAAGACTTCACAACAACTAAATTAGTAATGTGCCATAAATTGATGGGGCCAGGCTCTTTTCGGTGGTGCCCAGGGACAGGACAAGAGGGAACGGGCACAAACTTGAGCACAGGAAGATCCACCTAAACCTGAGGAGGAACTTCTTTCCCTTGAGGGTGGCAGAGCCCTGGCCCAGGCTGCCCAGGGAGGTGGGGGAGTCTCCGTCTCTGGAGACATCCCAAACCCGCCTGGAGGCGTTCCTGTGCCCCCTGCTCTGGGTGACCCTGCTCTGGCAGGGGGTGGGACTGGGGGGTCTCCAGAGGGCCCTGCCAACCCTGTGATTCTGTAATATTTTACTAGCTCTGAGCCAGCTTCTCAGAGGGAAAAGCCAGCCAACACTCTCCACCACTCTTTATTTTCTAAGTCTTTGATTCCATGGACAAATAAGATATATTCTAGAGTATACAATGTTGGAGTCAATTAGACTATAGTGTAAATAAGTCACCCTGGAAAGCGAGAAGACACTTTTCCATAACGTTACTCTAAATCAATAAATATCTTTTAAAAAAAATCTTTCAAAACAGGATGTTCTAAGTTACATCTGATCTGAAAACCTATGAACACAATATAGAAGAAATATTTTTTGTATCCGATATCATGACTCTTAGATGTAACCCCAGCACACTATGGAAATAATTATAAAGTTCCCAGTTAAACTTAAAATTAATTGCTTGCCTAAAATCCTTCTCACAAAGATTACCTGTCAGCGTTACAGCTGAAAGGCAATGTTGAAATTGCTCCACATGGTAAAAACATTCCCAGGATCCGAAACCAGTTGACAAGACTCAAGCACCAGTCAATGGCTGCCCACTATGAACAGAAACGATAATTCTCCTTTTGAAAGTTAAGATTTATTTAATGAGGCTAATTTGAGACAAAGTAGGCCAAAGACAGAAAGAGGAAGAACAAAAAGAGAGACTGAGTCCCTCTTGCTGGATTATCGCTCCTCAAGCGACACTGTCCCATCCTGCAGCAGCTCCCTCAACCCGTTAAACTCCCAGTCATTTGGGAAGCGAACAGAGCTTTCCAAGAGCAGGTGGACGCATTACAAACGCCCATGTTTGGATCAATTTGATTTGTATCTTCAACAACAACAAAATCTTTCTTAACCTAGAGAGCTGCTCACAACCCCAGGCAGCAGAGGACTTACAGTTCATCTCAGCCACCAGGAGATCGCTTTTAGAGGCAATGCAGATCTAGTTAGCACTCAGCCTGAAGGAATAATAATGCAAACAGATATTTCACCTACTGACTTCATTGCTAGAACTGACTTATTAGTAGGACATGCAACAATTTTCAATAGATCTAATATTTCAAAATGCTCTTTCTGCCGAAGTAGAACTTTATATTTCTCTCATTTACAAAAGTGAGCAATAATGCGTTTTAGATCTAATAGTCTCTTCAGCAGAGGGATGTCAAAGTGCTTTGCCAACCGCTAAGTAACTACAATGCAAGATGTAAGGAAATTCACATGTAAAGATCACTTCCCCTTCCAATTAAAAAAAAAAGTAGCTACCTCCATACTGAAGTCCAAGAGAGAACAATTTACAACACCCACCTTACACACACACATAGAAAAATACATGATTCAGAGGGAAAGTTCTGCAGAAGATAACTTTAACTCCTTTGAGCTGAGATTTAGCAGCAGACACTCCAGTAAATACATCTGTTCTTCAGAGAGCAGCCAAGGAGCCTTGAATGATTACTGTGATCATATGAAAGATAACAGTGAAAACTTGCAGTCTAAAATACTTTCTTGCTATATTGGATTGCTATTGATTGAAATGTGAAGTCACTAAAACTACAACAGCTAGCATTTAAATGCTCCATCCAAAGCCGGAGTCACTTGGATTGACAAAGATGACAAAAATAACAAAAGCTGCATCGCTTCATAGCAGCCCTCTTCTTCCACAGGGGATGTAAGTGTTATGGATTTGACCCATCTACAACATGCATCGTTAGCTGTTAACAGAGACAGGCATGTATATTAATATACATAATTATTTGGTTTGTACTTTCCTAATTTTTAAGTACACTGAATGACTTTTCTTAAATCCAGGCGTCTTAGAGCGCGGTGCATCCAGCCAGCTGCTTGGGCTGCCAGCCAGGCTTGCAAAACGCAGGAGCCCTAGATGCGCGTGGAGGGTATTTGACACTTAATGGAATGAAAATTCAGTCCACAAAATGTGAGTGGGAAGTGACCATTCAACATCTTACGTGCTGGCTATCTGTTTGCACAACTTTCTGGAGTTCCAGATTACAAAGAATGATGTACTGGATGAATCTACGACTGTTGCCTCAAGCACTTGACAACTGGGAAAAAATTATGTGGCAGTTTATCATCAGTATGGATGTCTACAGCGCAAGAAACTCTGGATGGCCCAAAAATAATCTCCAATTCATCAGTGAGCATTTCATAGAACCAGAGAAGCCGGGGAGAATACAATGATTTTTGATGTTCATTGACTCTCATGCAGCTTTTCAGTTAAAAGGAAGAATGGATTCTTATTCTTTTTTATTTCTGGATCGGAAACATCCTTACTTACAAAGTTTTCTTATAAGAGCTGCATCTTTTGCTTTGTCTTCTGCTTCACCTGACATTCCCCTGATTTTAAAGTTTTTTTTCTCCCTCTGTAAAAAAAGTCATTGGCAAAAATATTTTGGCCAGAGTGTCTGCTTTTCCTCACATAAGTTGCTGTGAGCATCTCCCTGGCTGAAGGGTACGTGTGCTGAACCGGATCCTGCTGCTGCTGCCTCCTGCCAGAGGAGCATCCCACTAGCTCTTTGGCCACAGGACCAACACTGCAAACACCGACCTGAAAGACTGGCACAACTTTTTTTTCGGCATATCAGAGAGCATATTTCGAGAGCGTACCGCCCTGCAAAATTTTGAGGGGGTATATATCCAAATGGTAACCTAAATGAATGATGTGCTCCCTAATGATAACCCCTCTTAGAAAGTTAGCTAATGGTTTAATGGTTTCCCCCTAAAAAATATCTTAAGTGACTTCCTCTCTGGTACAGAACACAAACAAAACTGATAAAGCAAAATACCAAGTAAATGAGTCACTAAGCTAGTAAATGACTTGGCTGATCAACACCTAACTGAAACCCAGCTGATAAGGACCGGTAACAAGGGATGAACTGATGACATATGTACTGTACGCTCAGAACAGGCCGCTGAAGTCCTTACTCACAGCGTACTCAGATCTGAACAAACCAGATACCGTAGATGTAAAAAAGGTGCAAGTCACAATCTTGGAGCCTGCCAGCTCAAAGCCCAGTGGTGACAGAACATCCACAAGACGGCCGTATCTACTTGCCTGTGGAGGTGGCATTTCTTGCTTAAGTCATGGCTTAAGACAGGGAAAAGGATTTCCCTTTCTTTATTTGCAACTCTTGACCTAAGATGTGTCTCAGTCCAGAACTTTTCAATGTCCTTGAACTTAGTCAATAGGCTCTAACACCTGTATTAAATAAATTCAGAAAATTATAAAGTATACGGTCCTACTTCTATTTCATGCTTTGCTTTATCCAGCTTCTCTTAAAAATAAAAAACTCTGAATGTTCAGCATTAGCACAACCTTAGAAGCAAGCCCAAAATGAAGGGCATTGAATCCAAATTATCTGTAAACTGTACCGAAAATAATGTGTCTTACACAGGGAAGACACCTGCATGGTGATTTGATGTCCTGTGCACTGGTCCTTGTTTTTTCCACTCTCTTTAAAGTGTCCCTGTAACTTTCTTGCTTTCAATTGCCTGCAGACATAAGAAGAATCTGAGATTTTTCTACAACACTGAAAACATGGGATGGAAATTAGTTTGGCTAGGAAGGGAAATCTTCAAAGAGAGGAGCCCAATAAAATGGGCTTTGATGAATTTCTGTCAAAAAAAAGATAATTTAACTACCCCTTTTTTCCCCACTGATCTCACATAGATAATTTACATTAGACTTCACCGCTTTCTTGATACAACAGTAAAACATTTTTTCCACAGTGCGCCTTTTTGCTAATCACCAAAGAATAACGATATCTTTTGCAAGAAGTTAGGATATACATCATTATATGATGCATGACAGACCGTTTTAGCACTAGCGCTTGGGTTTGATGTCTCAGGCTAGCAGGTTACAGATCTGCAACATATGTGGTTGTGCGAAGTTTTACAATACTGGGACTGACAAGTGTCAGCGGCCAGATAACTCATCTTTCACGTCTCTCACAGGCTCACCTGCCTCTGTACCACTAAAAGAGCTCAACATAAATTCCAAGGCAGTGGAAAGCCTCCTGCTTAACCCGTAGTATACACAAGTACGGGGTCACACTGATGTCAAGATGGAATTCAGCAAGAAAAGAATCAGGCCACTGATGGACCTTGTTGCCCAGAAACAGTTAAACTGGACTAAAATCAAAATAGTTTAACTATAACTCAATGACCTACATACATTAGTGACGTTTTCTTAATAAAAGATATTACAGGCTTTGTAGATAAAAGACACAAAAATATACAAGTTTGCTCATACTGCAAGAGCATCGATAATAGTTACATTTATTTCTTTTCCACTACAGTTAACCTTGGAAATGTACTACTCCAGCTGGGTGATAACAGCAACAGAGGAGGAAACAATTTAAATATGAATGATTATGCTTGAAATTAATTATTTTCTTGCACTATTAAGCAATTTGGAATCTTGACACCTTAAAGGAACGGGTAAGTGACAATTTTCATTAGTATTTCAACACAGAAAGATTGCAGTTACTGGAGAGGGCCTTGATGACGAGAAAAACAGATGTGAAGCCCACCTTCAAAAAGGGTAAGGAGGAGGATCTAGGGACCTACATGCTGGCTGGTCTCTCAAGTCCTGTTAAGATTACAGAGCAAAGCCTCCTGAAAAACATCTACTGAAGCCTGAAGGACACAAAGCAGAGAGGGAACACCTAGCATGGATTTACCAAAAGGAAACTGGGTTCCCTCCTTACTCTCTTCTCATCAACAGGATGGGCTTCTGAAGGACTGCTGTCAACTATGGAGCTCTGCCATGCAAGTTTTAAAGAAACACCCCTAGAAATGCAAAATAAAGGACAGATCTTCATGTCAAGCACAAGAGAAGCTATCTGGGCTGGGCGCGCACTTTCACCCCCTCAGAACATTTGGGGAAATCAGGTCAATTAAACTGTCGGAGATTTCCTCAAGAAATGGATTCTGGCAGTTTACAGTAATTGCTGGATGGTTTGCATTGGCTACAAGTCAGCTGAGTGCTGGGAGCTCTCCTTTTCATTCCTTGGTATTGTACGTTATGGTCACCACCGTACGCTCTTGTAACTGCATTCAATGCCAGGAAAAACTCCTCTGCTTGGAGCATTCGCTTTTCAGGACAGGAAAAAAAAAAAAAAATCTGTATAAAGCTTCAAGTTCACTTGGTGGGTGTGTGGGCATTAACTAAAACCTGACATTTAAAATGTGTATCCTGCTTTTTGTAATTCCACAGAAATGGGACATAACATAAATGGGAAACTCTGTGACTGATGTGAGGGGAGATTGGTAAATACAGCCGTGAAAGTCTGGTAGCAGCTTTGATCGCTGGTTACTGTTAACATCTTTCCATCTAGTATTAAAGGCTAAGCTACTTACGGGGAGCTTTTTCACTGCCCTGCATTCTGGAAGAGCTGCCTCGGGTCTTAAAGAAAGGTTTAATCTTTAGGCTCGGGAGAAAGGCAACACCACTTTCCCTCTTCCTTGCTTTGGAAGGCAGAATCCCAGAGAATAAAATGACTGCATTTTTCTGAGCTGCACAGTCATTATCCCGGGCTCGTCAGGAAAAGCATTCTCCTTTGGAAGCCCTGCAAGTCATTTTATTTCCACTGCTACTGTAATAACGACAGATCTTCCTGTTATTAATTTAAACCAACTAGAGTAATTAGTTGCCAAAATCTGCATACTCTTTCCCCTCAAAAATTAAGTACTTGCATAAAAGCCTTTTCCAATCTTCAAATCCAATAGCGTGGCTGACAAAGCACACTTAAAACTAAGAAATGCAGAGACTTATGTTCCATATCCCAAATAGATGGGTGAGTCACACACACAGACTTCAAGAGAGTCCCTGATATATTTATATTAAATAAGTTTACTGTTGAGATAAGCACTGATTTGGGGCTCACTTGAGAGCAGTGCATTTAAAGTTTGCAGCAAGATACACTAATTAGATAACACATTACAATGGGGTTAATATTTCACTTTCAACACTTTATTTTCAGCTATCAACAGCCACATATCCCTCACTACCGAACATCACTCACCATTTTGAAGGGCAATTTGATGCCAAGGAAATCAGCAATGTCAGAGTGGCACATAAAGCATGAAGAGATGCATTAGGAGAAGGGAGAGACTATTTCTTGAAATTCCCTCCCTCCCTATCTCACTAATGACGTTAGATTGGACAGACAGAGGGGTCCATAAAATATTTAATGAACAATTCAGAGCAAAGACACTCTTAGTCCAGAGCTTTGTCTTAGATGGCCACAGCAATGTATATCGAGAAATGCCGATGGCTCTTTTAAGTTACAGTTCAGCTGCCTCAGGAAGAGCACAGCCATGCAAACACATAATTTTGTGTTTGCCCATTTTTCCAAGCACCCCAAATTCATCAGCCTTTTTGGCCGTTAGCTGAAAATGATGTGTCCTTCCACAGCACTTCCGAGTGTCAAATGGGATACACCTAAAGGTCCCACACACATTTTAGAGAACAACTGATGACTTAGTGATCTCTTTTTTTCTATTTTTTTTTTTTTTTCAAACTGGAGTCTTGAGGGTCTATGTGTACAGGACTCATTAGAATGAACAAGTACATCATGAAAGTAAATCCAGCCATAAACTGCCCACATGTGCTAAATAAACTCTTGAAATGTCATGGGAAGAGCCTTAACTGCATTAGCACTTGAAAACTACTTTTAAAGGCACAATTTATATAAAATAATCTATTTTTCTTCACTACCAGTGTCCCACTCTGGTGTTTCTGAACAAGTGATAACACCTCAACACGCACAACAGATGAACAACACAGCGAGGTGTAGCTGAGCAGCCCGGATCTTGGGTACATCCTTGCACCCGGAGGCAGAACACCCTGGATCAGGCAACCTCCGTAACTAGGAAACATTTAAAGGTATCACGATACCAAAGCCATGTGACAAAGCAACAAGCTTTTGAACAAGGATGCTGACATGAACTTGAAGAAAAGGGCAAAACAATTGCGCTCTAGCAATTTAATTACACCGTGAGAGAACTTAGTGTATTCTGAAGGCACAGAAATAGCTGGAAATTTCATTAAGTTTGTGTTATATGTAGAAATGTTGAGCGCTAGGTCAGACTTTTCTCATTATCTTAATGGGGATACCACTCACAAAGAGAGATATGATGCCTGTCTAACTGTCACAGCGGCTCTAACGAATTGTGCTAGAAATCCAGAGATAAGGGGGAGGAGATACATACTTAGGCTGCCTAAGCTGAAAGTTGTTACAACAAGATGATGATAGGAAATCAAACATCCATGGCAAAGCAAGATTTTTGATCAATACATCAGTGTAAATTCCATCAAACCACAGTCTGTCCCCTGATGAACTGCTTGAAGCGGTGGCCCTTTCCATGCCCTGGACTGACCAGCTCGAGACAGGAGCTGCTGGCTTTAGCTTAAGCCAGCTGAGCTCGGTGTGACTTTCTGCAGGGTATCTGAATGACTAAGTACACAAAAGCAGCTGAAATCAAATTATTATCCACTTGGATTCCTGCCAACATCCAGATTAAGTTGCCAAATTACTTTCCATTAACTTTTATTTTTCCCCACAGCCATTCAGTTTTCCTCTATACTTGAGCCCTTTGCCAGTAAATGTTTTAATGGCCAACTCTTTTTCTTCCGGCTATCTTGGGGTGGTCTAGTGGCCCTGCAACCCTGTTTGTCCTCTGCATGTTGGCATACAGTCATGTCACGTAAAGAAGCTGCCTAATGCCTATAGGCTTGATGCAAGAGCCGCCTAAGTCTAAAAATAACTCTTCCATCAGCTCTCACAGTCTTGAAGGGAAAAGTTTATATTGGACCATGCCGTAGAAACACTGTATGTATGTCTGTACTTGTATGTATATACATACGTATGTATATACTGTGATCCTGCATAAAGTTATATAGAGCCTATATATAGCCATTAAGAAAAACCACAGCCAAGCCACGGAAGAGGCTGCTCAGAGCCCCTGTGCGGGCTTTATCCTCAGAATTTTTCTAAATCCCTGAGCAGCCTGGCCTGGCCTGGCCCAGAGCCCCACTGGGAGCAGGGGCTGGACCAGAGACCTCCTGACCTTCCCACCCCAGTTACCCTGGAATTACAGCTACTTCTATGTGCAACTCCACTCTCTTTTCTTGCTTCCCCAAACATGCATCATATTTACCAAGCATTAGTTCATATTCCATCTCATGCGATGTCCTGTTTGATATACTTTTATACACTACAGTGAGATTCAATATCAGTTTAATATGAGAAAAAGAGTGAGGAAGATGAAGGGAGAGTGGTGAAAATTGCCAGAGGTTTCCAACCCAGCCACTAAGGACATTGAAGTGGTCTGATGTCAAACCATCACCATTCCCATAAGCAAGAAGCTGTCAGCTGATGGATGGGGACGTACAAGTGTCTATATTTTGCAGGCAGAAATGAGACTAAGGGTAGAGATACTACCGCATTTGGTGTGACATTCTCCCTTAAAGTCGCTGGGTTTTTAAATATTTCACTTTAGGAGGCATGGCTCACAGAAACCAGTTATCCAGCCTGGAAAACTGCCTTTCAGTCATTCTGCTGGGACTGATTAATTATGCTGCTTCTGGTGAAAACACCTGAGAAACAAAGATCTAACACCTGATTTACTTGCTCTGGGTAGAGTGACCGATCCCCTTGTTGTCACTTTGCTTCGATTAAGAGCTCTCCACAAGAGCAAGAAGGAGGCAGCTCAGGCGACACCGAAATAAGTGAAATCCTGCTGCTGGGCACTGCAGAAATGTGGCAAGAAACAAAGGTTTCACCATGTCATTTTGGTCCCATTAAAGTCAGCTTTTTTTTTCCCCCAGGGGATATTTCAATCACAGCATTAGTAGCACATTTCCAACACACAAAAAGATCTATTGAAAAATCACACTTCTATTAATGAATCTTCATTTACCTGCAAATTTTCTGCTTGGTGCTTTCTCTGCCTTGTGTTTATCGCTGCGGTGGCAAAGGCTTGCAGTGCGAGTGGGACGCAGACCGCCACGTCTATTCAGATAATACTTCTGAATCTATAAATACAACTTTGAAATATCCTCTTTGATAACATCAGGCCAGATTTCATAACTTATTTACTCTGAACAGCAGCTAACTCCACAAATAATCCTGCCGACTGCAGAAGGATTACTTCCACAATAAAGCCAGGCGTACGACGGGTGGCAGAGACAGGCACAGGAGGTGTTTTAGGTTCAGTTCCACAGTACAATTTATCCGTTTCACCGGAGGTTTTTCACAGCATCTTGGGTGAATTTCACACCTGTAGTGAGGGCACTTGGAGATGAACCAACCTGACAAAGCCAACGGAATNGGAGTTGGACTGGATGATCTCTAGAGGTGCCTTCCAACTCTGAAATTCTGTGATTCCATGAAAGGCTTTTGGGATCAAGCAGAGGAGCCTGCCTGCATCCTCCACTGCCCCCTTTCATAGAACCACAGGATGGTTTGGGTTGGAAGGGATGTTTAAAGACCATCTAGTCCAACCCCCTGCCATGAGCAGGGACATCTCAAACTAGATCAGGCTGCTGAAAGCCTCATCCAACGTGACCTTGAATGTTTCCAGGGATGGGGCATCGACTACCTCGCTGGGCAACCTGGCCCAGTGTCTCACCACCCTCAGAGTAAAGAGCATCCCCTCTCAGCCTTCTCTTCTCCAGGCTGAATAGCCCCAGGGCTCTCAGCCTTTCCTCAGCAGAGAGATGCTCTGGTCCCCTCATCATCTCCATAGCCTCCACTGCACCCTCTCCAGCAGTTCCCTGTCCTTCTTGAACTGGGGAGCCCAGAATTGGACACAGTACTCCAATACCCCAGACTCCATCCTCAAACAGCATGCTGATAAGCCAGGAGAGGTCCCCTGATGTAGCACCATAACCATCAAAAAATTTCCAATCCAGTAAAAAAAAAGAAATTAACAATGAAACATACAGTAACCCAGATTCCGATACTCAGGAGCTCTGCAATTTGCAACGTTCACTGTGATTTGATTGACAGCACGCTCCACTCCTGCCCAAAATATCAGCTCTTCTCCGTTTGTTGGTCACAGAGGACTCTGGGCTGGCAGGAGTTCCAGGTCAGGTACAGCGGGGCCCTTCAAGTAAGGAAAGGACTAATCCATGCTGCGAAAACCACCACTCCTAACCTCCTAAACTCACAGACAGACGCACACACGAGCCTCAACGGGGACCGCACTCTAAAATGCAAAATTTATAAAACTCCTCTAGGAGAAGAATGTCACTGCTTTCTGTAATGTCACTGCTTTCTGTAATTACGTTGACAATTTCTCCTCTTTGATGTTGCTTTTCTTGTAAAAAGAGGAGAGGGTGGAGTTTTATTTCTGTTGTTTGTGCTCAAGAAAGACTCATTAAAATGTGCTTTGGGATGTAAATGTTTGGGGGATTTTTTTCAAGTATTTTTTCATTATTTTTCAGATTAATTTACTTGAAGGATTATCAGGGGACCAACCCACATGTACATTTTTTGCTATACCATTTGTTTTTCAACCACAAGCAAGATTTTAAACAAAACAGAGTGATTTATACTATGCTGAGACATATTAATAGATGCAGCAGGCGAGGGTTGGATCCCAAGTCAACGACAGATCTTCTTCAAGCCAGAGCCGGCACCAATTACTCTTGCAGAGAGAGGCATGATTAAATTCTTTTATCTGAAAAACGTCCTGGGACTCGGGTCTCCTCTTGAAACACCAAGTCGTGGGGAAGATCAGCATTAAGTCGCAAAGCCCGATGTGTTTCCCCGAGCACAAATGCAGCAGGGTATGGCTGGTGCCTGCGATCTGCATGTGCTGGAGATAAGAGAAAACCACCCATATTTGCGAGCGCGAAGGCGGCAGGAAGAGGGACTGTTCAGCAACTGATATACTGGAGCCGCAGCTGCACAAAGAAATTGCTTGCCTTTAGTCTGGGTTTGCTTCTACCAGCTGAGAAGGCCTTTCAGGACATTTTGTATAAATAAGCATTACAATAAAGACATAACCGACCTATATACCATCTCAATGAGGCTGTCTTGGGAACCTCCCAAGTTTTTGCCAACTGCCCAAGCAAAGGGAAATCCACAGCACGATGCTTGTCCCTCCGTAAATCACCAGTGTCCCTGGGAGCAGGCGGGCTGGGAGGCAGGAGGAGGCCACTTGCAGGCTGGGGGAGCTGATTTGCAAGTATTCACATGTAGGTTTAACGGCTCCTTTATCTTTTGCTCCCTTCTGGTGTTATTTCAATGTTGATTTGCATAGTCAATATAAAACTCTTTACATATAAACTGCCTGCAAGGATGACACCATCAATCCTCGGCTCTATTCACAAAATTTATTATTTGTTTCAATTTAAGAGAGATCATTGCCGGATTACACAGTTGCTGATGAGGATTTATACTTACATTTACAGCAAGCAAAATACACGTCCGATTTTTTTTTTAAGTCATCTACACAAACGTGAAAGAGGGAACAAAAAATAAAATCAGTGCGTATACACTCATGAATGCTTGCAGATCATGTTCTGCGACTTATCTTTCCTTCAGACAATATTGCAAATTAGTCAGCATCTGTATAGCATCAGTAGCATGAGCTCGATCATAAGAAAGAATTAAAGGATATTATCGAGACAGTTCTTAATCTTATGTGACGCTGAAACCAAGCACTCATATGTATTAGTTTAAATGAGATGCAAAAGGCATCCAGTTGTGTTTCCGTGACATCGTATCAGACATCATAAATCCGCACCCCTACGTATTAAACAAGAGTATTAACGTCCAGAAATGGATTCACCCACGCAGAAATGTCAGGTTTTATGAAATACAGGACTGCAAAGATTAAGGGAAGAAGAAACAGAGTTTCAGGAGATATTGCACTTATCTGGTCTGACCTGTTGAGCGGCATAAAGCTTGTAATGCAGCAGATTTCACCAAATAAGTCCTTTGACATCAATCTCGCCGGATATGGAAAAAACACAGGGATGGATCACAAAACCGGCTCAACTCTGGTTTCCCATGCAACTGGGGAAAGAAGATAACTTAGCTGTGATGCTCTGCATCCCCCAGAGAAGTAGTTCATAAAAGTTATGGCTTTTCTGAAAGGAAAGGATGCTTGAATGTGAAATGATCCAAACAGAAGCTGTGGTAAGTCCTGCCTTGGAAAAACTAAAGCGAAATTGTTTCCTGGGACCATGGCAGGAGAAATGCTACATCGGTATTGCCCCACGTGAGCAGACAGATGTTCTTCAGAGGGTTGGTATGATGGCACCAGGAGTCTCCTGCTTGCCTGGACCCTGCCCACACCTTCCACAGGAAGAACGGGCAACTTCCATCCATCTCCAAAAGCCCCAAAGTGAGAGCTGGTAAGGTTACTTAAATCCACGTGCAAAGCAGAAGAAATGCTAATACACAAAGATCATTCAAGCAGAAGAGTGATCTGTTCACAAACCTCCCAGCTTTAGTTTGGATCTGCCCTGAGCCTGAAATGGTGCCGTCTTGGGATCAAGGATTCATTTCATTTTCCTGAATTATCACCTCCAGAAGATAACAGATACCAGAATGACTGATCAATGAATTAAACAATCGCTACATGATTGGTAGAGATGAAAGAAGCTTTCTCAAACTTTCTGAAACCATTATGAAAAACTGCCTCTCATTAAAGATCTTAGATAAGTGAAACACATGCAAATGTGTCCTCCTTTCATTCAGCTGCTTTGCCTGTAAAATTTTCCACTGTGTCTTCTTTTCCAGTTACCTGTAGTTATTAAGAAGGTGTTATAATTTGCACACAGCACGCACCAGAGAGCTGAACGGTCACCCAAGAGAACGGGTCTTTATCACAAAAAGTGCAACTCTGCGATTCAAACTGTGTCAGCTCCTGCTGTCCGCGTTTTGTTACTGGAACAGAAGAGCAGAGCGTGAATCAAAGCCCAGCGGAGGAGTCTGACATTTACTGGTTTCAGTAGCATCTGCATCAGACCCTCCAGCCTGATACAGACACAATGGCTTCAGTCAGGTATAAATACAACCCTAGATTTAATTCATCGCCTATTTACCCCTTCCTACCTGTTTTTCAAGACTGCTTTAATTGGAAGCAGTGATCTAGATCCAAAGCGAGGAACATCTGACCTCTTTCTTACTCTGTGAGTCAGATCTGCTGTGGCAGCTGGGGGGGGTTGATCCTGGCTGGACACCAGGTGCTCCCCAAGCTGTTCTGTCACTGCCCTCCTTGACAGGAGGAAACAAGATGGAAAAAACCCAAAACAAACTTGTGGGTCAAGATGAAGGCAGTTTAATAAAGCAAAAGCAAAGGTTGTGCGTGGAAGCAAAGGAAAACAAAGGATGTATTCTCTACTTCCCATCAGCAGGTGATGTCCAGCCGCTTCCTGGGAAGAGGGGCTTCAGTACGCATAGCCAAGACAGAAGACAAACGTTGTAATAACAAATCCCTCCCTCCTCCTCTTCTCTCTCAGTTTTTAGTGCTGAGCAGACACCATCTGGTGCAGAACAGCCCTTTGGTCCCGTTGGGTCCTCACTGTGTCCCCTCCCAAGATCTCGGCCACCCCAGCACCCGGGGTGAGGGGGACGATGGAGAGCCAGCCCCGATGCTGTGGAGCAACTGCTCAGAAGGAGCCAAACTGCTGAGGTGTTGCCAACACCCTGTAAAAAACCAGCACAAACCACAGCCCCACGGGGGAGATCACCCCCACCTCGGCCAGCCCTAACGCAGCAGCTTTGCCACAGAGTAAGAACAAGCTGCTAATGCAAAACAAAGACCATCCATAACTCAGTCAGGCAGAGCAAAACTCAAGCCAAGGAGGTCCGAACCCCCTCTTTTCATAGCTCGGTTTGACGTCTGAATCTGCATCCCAGTCACTGCCAGGGCACCGCTGCTGCCCGTCACTGAAGCCTGTTGAACATGACAGCCACATCTTCCAAGTGACATGTGGTACCGCATTATTAATGCATTAAGAATAAAAAGAGACTGTGTGGGTTTCTTTTATATATATGTATTTGTTGTTGTTTTTTAATCACTGAGTAACATTTGTCTTAGAAATTACTTTTAATTGGATGTACATCTGCAACCAAGGAACAGCAAAAATCTCTGCTGCAGGGCGTGAAGAGCACACATAATTCTTAGGTGGATGCCCTGTTTCCCTACAAGCACAGATTTGTTTATATGGACCGTACAAAGGTTTACAATCAATTCAGACTGGCACAAAGTTATTCAAAGATGAGTCAGAAAGAAAAATAGTGCCCAATAGATTAAATCAGCCATTGTGAGACCCAGCCTGTTCAGAAAGCATTGACACCACCGCCTGAGAAGGCTGCCAAAGCGGCAGATGTTGTGAACTCTTCCACAACATAGCATCTGGATGAGGCACTTGTTATTTAAACAAAAAGCAAAGCGAGAAAGCAGAGCGCTCGAAGCGACCAGGGAAGCCACCGCTCAGGACAGGGCTCACTGCTGGTCCAGCGCCGTGCCAGGAGCCTGCTGGCCCCGTGCCTCAGCCATTTGGTAGCACACAGGTAGTGGAAGGAGAGACCAGGTAATTCCAAGCACATACTGATGCAACTTGGGTGCAAACTCTGCAGTTTGCCACTGAGCACCAACATCATCTTAGTTATTAAAATGCATTACATCTTACACCACTTCCTATTGAAAAATAGCTGTGCTTGAACCGAATTGCTGACTTCGAACTTGCTCCACAAGCATCATCGTCTACACTACAGGTGTATGCAAATAATAGTAAAAAAATATAATTTCCCTGATTGAAAGTATGTCTTTTCATCACTAGATTTCCAAGCACCTGGGACCGGGTAGGGGAGCTAGTCACCATTTTTCCCATTTCCGAGTAAGAGCCTAAAGAACAAATAAAGGAGGAATTGTCTGAGGTATCTCACTTCCCTAGAGGCAAAATTTGATGGGAAAAGAAAGGACCGTGGCAATAAGTTTTTCAAGGTTATGAACAAGACCTCCAGCAGTAGATAACAGTCGTGTAAAGGATGCCTAAGGTGGATGCTTATAGGTGACATGACAGCTGCTGAACATCCCAGTGGCCCCTGGCCCCTGCATCCCAGTATCCAGCAGTGCGTTCCCACTGCCAGCACGGGGGCTTCAGCCGTTAGCACAAGTTGAAAACTCCAACAAGCCGGGATCTGTGCCCAGCCTTGCTTCAGGGAAAGCATAATTCCCGATTTGTGTATCTAAAAACAGATTAAATACTGCTTAGTCATTTTCAAAAGCAATTGGAGAAATGACCCAGAAATTAGTTGGAAAACATTACATGCATTCATCATTGTTTCTACTAGTAGACATGGGTGAAACAGTCACCGGTAAAGAAAAAAATGATTAATGTCTCCCTGCTTTCTTCTCCATCACCTCCTAATGTGAATTTCTTTCATATTTTAAGACATTTAGCACTGTTTTGCAAAGCTTAAAAACACACACACGTCAGCAATTCTGCTGTGATCTGGAAGTCAGTAAAACCATCTAGGACTTGCCCACACGGCAACAATTCAAACACTAATTCTGTCGATTCAGAAATGAAATCGCCTCAATTCAGCCTTTCATCTAAACGCTTACTCAGAATAAGGCTGAAGGAGGCTCAATCCACTTCCAGTGAGAATTAAACACCACCAAAACACAGTCAATTCTGCAGGAGACTTCCACACCAAGAGCCAACACGGCTTTGATAATCTGAGCCAGAATTAATTGATTCCCTTTAGCTGCATGTGCCCTTAGTCTGAGCCCAGCCCTGTCCCCACAGGGAGATGTGCCCGAGAACGTGCAACCATCTAAGTATAGGTAAGAACATTTCATCCGATAAAGTTTACATTAAAAAAAAATAATCTTGTAAACAGTCACAAGAAAATCAGCCAAGACACCAAGTTAACACTAAAAAACCCCATGGAATATCCAACCCATTTCATTTTAACATTTCTTCACTTGGTTATATTTCCAGACAGAAAGACCCAGTAGGAGCATATTTAATCTGAACAGCATCTTGTGATGATTTATGATAATTGATATTTAATGGGGTAATTTTAGACTGGTGCAGTTAGCTTTGAAACCTGAGAGATTTGCAAAATCTTGCAGTGGAGGTTCTCTGTATACAAAGCAAACTGCCTTCCTGTGAAGCCCAAAAAGCCTGAAGTATCAAGAAAACATTTAGCCACATTCTTCTTCAAAGCGAATAAACAGATGTCCTTAAGAGACAACGTTTTAGTAATCTTTCCTTATTGCAATGGACTGATGGGGAGAAAGGGTGGGGGGGAAAAAGGGGGAAAAATAGAAGTGACAGAAGTATGGCTGTGGGATCTGGAAAGCAAATGTGGGCACTGGGGCTGGAGAGGACACCAGGGAAGGGAGCGAGCATACCTGAGGAGGGGATAAGGAATCAAAGCTGTACAAGGGGGTGAGGTTTAGGGGTGAGCTCATACACACATCCCAGCACAGGAACCGTTAACACTGAGTGAGTCTCATCATCACAGAAACCTGAGAGATAAATTAAGCTGGGAAGGTTGAAATTAGATTTTTTAACTTTTCTGTGCCTAGGCACAAGAGAAATAAGTGACTCTGGGGCGACAGGCTCTACAAGCCTGGGAGGCCACCCCACTTCACCTAGTAACAGCTCCTGAGCAGCAGCTCCTGTGCTCCACCGCACCACGAGACCCTCTCACCGCTGCCTTTCTTGTTAGAGGTCCACCCTGGCCTCATTAGCTTAATTGTGTGTTAGATTTTGTCCTACCATCATCTGTAGGTCACAACACTGCTGATCTATTTCTCTTAGTTAATACAAGCCTTTCATTAGAACTCTTTATTCCTGTATTTGGCTCCTCATTTCTCAAACGCCTGCATCCCAGGCAGATCACACCATTCAAAAACCATCATTAACCCCTCCAAAACTCAGTTACACAGCAACATCCTCAGACTCATTGTGCCTGGGCCTTTTCAGCAGTCGTTTCCCTGCTTTCTTCAAGATTACAGTTTTAACTCGACAAAAACAACCCCAACCACACCAACAGCTGTGTCCTCATGGGTTTCGTTGCTCAGTGGGGACAGCAGGATCAGAGTCCTTCGGGTCGTTCTCCCTCTCTTCACTCCCATCTAGAGCAGGGAAACCAAGCACTTCTCCGCCTCATCTCTCACATGTCCGCACACAAGCAGAGCCTTGTTCACATGCCAGCACACGGCTGGGGACATCCCAGATGCCCACGCAGCATCCAGGCTGGCTCTGCCCCTGAACACATTCCTTCTGTCCCCCCTGGACCGGTGAGCCTGCGTTCCCCCCTAAGCAGGCGTGCGTGCAGGCGCGGTGGATGCAAGATGGCACACAGCTGGTTCAATTTGCCTTCGTTTCTCTGAATTTTCCAAATTCATCTCTAAACCCAGCAAAGCGATGCCAAGCATTAAGCCAGCATCCGTCTCTTGCCCCAGCATTTCCCCTGGGACCACCCTGCCAGCCCCCCCCCCCACCGCAATCCCGTCAGGAGGGGACATTCCCAGCCCCCTGCCTTCCCCTCGGGGAGCACCAACTCCCCACTGCGCATGGAAAGAAGTAACAAACACTACGGTTACAAATACATACCCAACCGCACTGCAAATTATCTTGGGTTTTTAAGCATCCCCCCACATTACTTTGATAATTATTGCCCTTTCACACTGTTTTAAAATATAGGTTAGAGTTCGGTAACCACATCTTTCAGTGCCAACTAAAAGTCAGCTTGAGGCATACTTTTCTGCTGTGCAGGTCTGTAACTGCTCCGTGTCTGGAAGAGCCGCCAGAAGGGTTGGCTCCTTCCTTCAGGAAAGAGGCATTTACTGTAGTCTTTTGCTCCTTATTTTCCCCTACTGCATGTAAAGATCACCTCCATCTTTTCTATTGCATAACAACAAGCCTTTCCCTTCTCACCAGCCTCTAACAAGGATGGTTATTTAAAACACTTTTAAGTATATTCCTTTGATTTGTATATTGGTATGCACTAGGCAGAAAAAAAAAATAGGACAAAAATAGGATTTGCTCTAATGCGGTCTCATCTTCTTGTTTATTTCTTATTATTTCCACCCTGTGTAACTATGTAGGTCAAACATATCAAATTAATTTCAGTGCATCTGTCCTAACACCAGTAACATGTAGGTTAAATGATATCGATGCTGGGTGCTCTGAACGGGAACACGGTTACATTAGCTCCCTGAACTGGAATAAGTTCGACCCATTTATTAAACTTCAGTTTTACAGCCAACATTTCATAATCTACTTATAACTGCATACCTGATCTCGTCAAAATTCGCTCGATGCTCCTAATTCCCGGCCTCCGGCACCCTCAGACAATGCAGAAGACAGGCTACAACAGCAGAGAGCGAAAACCAGTAGGCACAGGCAAGGAGGTGGCAACACGCACTGGTTTGGCACCGCTGAGGCTGCAGCTATTACAGCCCACTCTGGAAATCTGTCCTTCCTGGGTGAAGACGATTCGCAACCATATGTAGCTAATTTACTGCTAAAAGCAATAGACCTCTAAGCGCTTTCTTAGGGCCGTCTAGCCCAAAATTTGCCTGGCAGAAACGCACAGAAGCCAGGGCATTCCACAGCCACCCGCCATCTTCGAAGGCTGCCAATTCAACACGGACCCAACTCATGTTGGCTGGCACAGGCAATCCCAAGCCCATTCCCTGCATTACTTAAAAAAAAAAAAAATAAAACCAAACCCAAACAAGCAAGCAGCACAAACCAAGAATATTCTGGGGAAAAAATAACTCAATACCATTTCTTAAGCAAACATTACTGCTCTTCAACAAAATTTGAATTAAACTCACTTTGAAGATAGAAATCCCCCTAACCTGTAAGGATGCAAGTCCCCTCCTTCCCTTGCTGCCACTTGCATGGGCTTGTGCAAGAAACCATCCGTCTTATTTCCAGCCTGCAGAAGCACCCCAGAAGCTCGGGAAGGAGAGCCAGCCACGCTGGAGCCATCTCCCCCGTCCTCACCCGGCAGAGCTGCTGCAGCCCAGCACCACCTCCATGGGGAGCAGCTCAGCCTCAGAGCCACCTCCCGAGAGGTCCCACCACCAGCCCAAAGGACAAGGACATCCCAGATGTTCCTCCCCAGCATCAACTTTGTTCATTTTTTGAATGCACTTGAAAAGATTTCTCATCCTCCCAGCACAGCACCCACCGGCCAGAGCCTTATTCATCAGGGATCAGCAGGAGCCAGCTGTCAGACCTGTTTACCTCTTCCCTCCGAACAGGCTGGAAATTCACTATGTGTCACAAACAATTCATTTCTATTTTTCCTCAATGAGTGCGGATTTATCTGAATTATTACATCATTTGCCGAAAACAAAGATATTATTATGAAATGCAGTTTTGAAGGAGAAAGGCTTTCTGTGGATGAGTGAGGAATTCATGACCTGACAGAACTCCCAATTCAATGGCCCCCTTGTAGGGAAAAACTCAATGCATCATTTTTGATCAATTCTACTTTCCAGCCATTTTCTCATTTATGGGTGACTGAGAAGACACTTGAGCTAGCAAAATAATTCATGTTTGTTTGCACAGACAAAGCCAAATTTAATAACGCAGCCTTTTCTAAAATAAATAAAGTCATGCATTACAAAAAGTGCATTTAAAGTCATTCTTTGTAGAGAATTCACAGCATGAAGTCCAAAATGCTCCTTTTCTTCCTCTCCTCTTCCCTAAGGTGCATATGATACATTTGCTACTCCACTAAAAAAAGAACCAGTACCCAAATTTCTATTGCAAGCCAGGAGATTTCTCCTACTACGTCAGATTCATTGACGCCAAAACTCCCATCCAGCCCCCGAGGCCCAGAAACAAGGTTCTAGAGAAGGTGCACATCAGTATGTGAGATAAAAGTTGCTTCTGCCCATCCAAGGGGCTACTTAACATACAGATTTGCAGGATGTTAAGAGGAAAAAAGATGACAGACTGGAATTACTGGGGAGAAACATTGTGCCTCAGCTACTTCATGGCGAGAGAGGAATTTTCTTTAGGAACTTTCAACCTTTTATTTTAAGAACACTGAAAGTATCTCTGGAGAGGAAAGCTAAAGGGCCTTTTGCAGTGCAATTATCTTCTGATATTTCTTTCAAAGAGCATATCCTATAAATGCAGCACATTACAGTACCTGAACATTCATCTTCCAACAAGAACAATTACTCCAAGTCAGTCTGGATTATCACTCACCTGATGAAAACACGCTCTTTCTCCCATGCTGCTCCTCACATCCCCTCTGCTGATCTTCTCCTGCCACTCTCCTTCCCCACAGCCAGCTCCTCTCTCATTTATCATCTTCCTCGTTTGCCTCCTGATTGATCCCATCTGTGTCACAGTCTCCCTAATCCATCTCCATTTCCCACCTGCTTTAGCCTGGCTCCCTCCTTGGACACACCGTATTGCCATTCTGCATTACTTGTTTTCCTTCCCTTTTTTCCTGTCTAAAGGGAACGGTGTTAACTTTCTTCTATATTGATATTTTGATCCTTTCAGTTTTATACCCACTTTTGTCAGTAAACAGCAACAGGTGCTTAAGCTCTATCCTTTTCACCCACCGTTAATCTTTATTACCTGGCTTACTGTCAACACATTCACCTGACAGCAAGAAATCTCAAGGTGCCAGGAAAACAAACCAGTTGTCACAACCCACTCTTCCTCCAAAGGGAAGAGATTCTAGGAGCAGCACGGCGGATACCAAGGAAAACAGAGCATGAATCTCAAATCCTAGAAGCAAGAAAGAAGGAAAAGAATCATAGAACGTGTTGGGTTGGAAGGGACCTTTAAAGGTCATCTAGTCCAATCCCCTGCAGTGAGCAGGGACATCTTTAAAGAACTTCTTCCTAATGCCTAACCTAAACCTATCCTGCTCTAGTTTAAACCATTGCCCCTCGTCCTATCGCTACATATCCTTGCAAACCACCCCTCCCCAGCTTTCTTGTAGGCCCCCTTCAGGGACTGAAAGGGGCTATAAGGTCTCTCCGGAGCCTTCTCTTCTCCAAGCTGAACAATCCCAATTGTGTTGCATCAGAGAAGGTTCCCTTCTCCCCCGTGGGCCAGGTGGGGAGGGATGATTTAGTGGCCACAGCTCTCACAGGGACTTGTATTATCCAAGTTCACTGCACAGCGCTCACAGATTGTCTTAAACGATCAGAGGCAATTCACTTAATCTGTTATGCCTCTCAGTTTTCCATCTGCAAGAGGGAGATAATACATCTTTCCTCCAATCCCTTTGTTGTTTTTCTGCTTAGATGGTAAATTCTTTAGAGCAGGGACTGTCTCATTGTGTCTTCAAACAAAAGCCTTGAAGAATGGGTTTGGTCGGGGTCTTTCAAGTCCATCAGAAACCCCCCCAAACAACCCCTCTCACAGAGAAATAAACAAACTGGCACCCAACCAGGATTCTGCCTGCTCTTCTCAAGAGTAAACAGCATTCAGATGCTTTTGTTTACCTTCCCTACCCTCTTAAAAATCGCTTTGAGAATTATTTTTGCACTTTCTCATGACTTTAAACAAAAAACAAATAATAACAGTGTTGAAATCATATATAATCACACAGATATATAGATTTTTATATTT
Organism: Rhinoptilus africanus; assembly: GCA_013400135.1. Lineage (NCBI taxonomy): Eukaryota > Metazoa > Chordata > Aves > Charadriiformes > Glareolidae > Rhinoptilus > Rhinoptilus africanus. Next base: position 342,430 of record VXBO01012131.1, on the reverse strand, counting down.
TCTGTGTGTCCTGAATTTAATTTTACCCAGAAACGCTCTTAGGGGATTTGTGTAGTCATTTTAATGGTCCTAATTTTAAATCCATTTAAATGTGTTTATGCACCTTTAGACCAAACCCATTCAGATATTTATACCACAGTGATGAATTGTACGACAGCAATGTATACACAGAAAGAAATCCTTTCCTTTTGTAGAGCATATATTAGCACCAATTTATAAATTCAATAGTTAAGTTCATTGGCATGCATAGAGTCAAGGGACCTTTGTTAAACTAGGACAGTTGACGATAACTATTTGAGAAGATGCACATTGAGAAAGCCTTTCCTATTTTAATGTCAGGAAATTAGAAATATTATAATGAATTCCAATTTTTCACATCTTTCATCAAAGCCTTTTAAAAAGGTCAGTCTCCAAACTTGTTATTTTAAAATGCCTCCTGCAATTTGCCTTACTGGGGTAATTACAAGGAAAGTTCCCACAGCGTAACACCAAAACAATCCTGGGGGATTCTTCTTATTCCTGATTGTCAACAAATTTCAGCATCCGGAGGAAAAAATGATGCACTTCATAGGCATAATAAGTATGATGGTCACAGTAAGTATTATATAAAGTATTTACATTTCATGCTTTCTCTGAACTGGGAGCTCCCTAAAGTCTGGGGTAGCCTGAATATGCTGAAACAGATTTTTTTTTACATTTTCAAACTACTCCTCTACTTTTTTTTTTTTTTAGACAAAACTATTTCAAAACTATTTGCTGAATTTGACCCACATTTCACAAAGGTTACACTCCACTGCCTCTGCTTTTCTTGCTGAGGTGACTCCCAGCAGCAAGAGCTCACTCAGACCCAAGCTTTTAATCTCTTTATTGCTTATTCAGATTCCATCCCAGCCCCAAGAAATCGGGAGCTGTTGCTGTCCCAGGGATGTTTGATGGCTGTGAATAATACTGAGCTCATGCAGAATGATAATTAGCATCCCATCTCCAGCATAGTGATTTTTTTCCAGCTTCACGGTACTCCAGCTGAGCTGCTGGTGCAGAGCACGCTTCCATAGAGGTGACGCTGGAGCCACCATCAGTGAGCTGCGGTTGAGGATGCTCCAGCACCAGCCATGCTGCCTGTATTAACCAGGTAAAGCCAGAGGAAAGCGGTCCCAAGTTATTTGGCTCATATCACTGAGCTCCTGCATTTTTGGAGAAGGAGCAGCGCCAGTAACATCTGCTCAGCCTGTCCCTGCTAAGGACCATGAACAGGGTGACAGGTCCCACCTGCTCTGCCTGTGGAGCATTTCATCCCCCACCCAAAGGAATGTGTTTTCTACTCACTACTCACTACCCACCTCCAGGTCTTCTTGAAGCACCTCTTTCCACGCCACTACCAAAAGACTTCATCCCTGCTAGGTCCTGTACTAGCCCCTGGGAAGTTAAGGGAACGTTTCTTCTGATCACCAAGAAGTAACAGGCCCTGAAATGTAACTGCCAGATACTCAATCTACATTTGAAAGTTGGATTCAGTCCTCCCTTATCACAGTTGCAAAAGCCCTTGCTATCTAATTCAGGTAAAGTAACAAAGCTGCACTTCCAATGATTGCGACTAAATGCAGTTAACCTTAAAAAGTCACTTCTACAAACAGAGCAGATTGCTCTGGATTTAAATTTTAGTTCTTGTACAAAGACTTAAAAACAGGTTCCTCCCCATTATTCAATTTAACAATAATAATAAAAACCTCCATGACAACTATAACAAAAAGGCTCTGATAAAGCCTGAAACCTTTTTGATAATGAAACATACAATTTCCCTGTTTGAAGCATAATTCCCCAGAGACTGTTCAAAAAAAGATATAGAAGAACCGTCGTTTTAAAACCGTTACTGTAAAGAACAGCGTACGAGAACAGCCCATGTTAAAAACAGACGTTCAGAAAAGCTGGAGAAAACATAGTGGGTGGGAGAGACTAGACAACTTAAATGCGGTGTCTCATTAGGACAATTACAGGAGTCAATAAAAACTGGCAAAATTGAAAAAGATTCACTAGGCTGCTCGGTTCAATTTCCATTTAATTCAGAGGCAGAGAGGTCAACTACAGCCCGTCATCACCTTGTGGGGCTCCCGCAGTGCAGAGGACTTAGCCATATTGGTAACTACCTTTTCTCCTTGCCATCTAAGCATGCCTTTTGCTGGATCATGACAGCTACTCACCATTGCTTTTTTAAATAAGTCTATAATCACGTATCCATAATGTACTTTGAACAACATTAATTAAGAGCAGATAAACTGTCACAGAAGAAACAGTAACACACATTAATTAAGGTTAGTCCCCCTCTTACTCAGTTGAAGTCTTAATCTTCCAGGTTTTCTCATCAATACCTTATCATCATAATGCCAGAGAGGAATTAATGCACTGAGAGGATGTCAACTATTTGAAGAGGATCAAGCACTTGGGATGCCAAAATAACCAGCTGGATTAGCGAACTAAATACGAGAGAGAGAGCCGAAAAGTGCAAAACCATCAACACGGTAGGTCCACAAGGCTCCACAGCCGAGGTCGCTGATGGGACTCCAGCGCACGTGAATTAACTTTACACCCTCTATTTCATACACCACACGAGTACAAGTTTTTTATTATGTAAGATTTTAATCAGATTTCAAAAGCTTTTTGAACTAGTGAGGACTGTTAAATTGGAGAGCATGAGACCTCTTTATTTTTAACATGTCTACCTTCACTTGTCAAAACGCCAAAATCTACTGAATAAAAATTTAAAAATTGCCTATAAACATTTTTTTTTTTTCAAGTTTAGGTTCTTTCCTGTACTGGAGAAAGTCTTGAGAAATGTCTAGAGCATCTTACAGCATATTTAGAGCTTTGTAATTTTACTGCCTTTGCAATTCGAATAATCCTAGTTCCCATAGCCATGAGTTACTGTGAGAATCTACACTTCCACTAAAATAATTGTCTTAAAACTTCACAAAGTTTTTGAGTTTTGAGCCTTTGGGGCAGGCTTGTGTCTGCAAATTTTTAAAAATATCTAGAGTTTTAAGTGGTTTTTTTCTGATTGGGTAGGGACTTTTTTAGAAAAAAATGCCAGTCCCCAAAATCTGAAGAGTGTGATCACATCTTAAATAAAGCATATGATCACATTTCTGCTTTTATCTAGACAGCTCTATTTGTTGCTTTTTCCGGCGCAGCGCTCCTGTCTGGGCAGGACCTCCTAGATGCTGTTGGTTCCACACGTTACCAGCCAAGCTGTGATCGCTGCTCCCCAGAATAATGTTCCTGTCAACAAGGTGTGAATTTACAAACTCATTGGGAGATACATAATGATAAAGTGCTAAGTGTGGGGGGAAATCAACTAATTAACCTGAGAAGTTCATTTTTACACAAAGAAAAAAACTAATGGCAGAACACATTTGCCTCCTGTTAGGCTCCATCCTAGCAATACCCACAGTCTCGGTGGGCTGGATTTTCACAGTGCTCAAACCGACGTCAGTGAGCAGGTCCTAACAGAGCTCCAGCAACAACGACCCGCATTTCTGAAACTCCAAAGCCGGGTTTTACTTCTGACGCTTCAGGGATAAGGCTTCTTACACAGAAGTTAAAGATATCATTGATTCCCTTTGTACTGCCAAGAAGAAGGCACTAATCCTCCTGCAGGCTGGGGTTAAGACTCATCACCCCATGTCCATCCATACTGCCTTTGGCTCATGCCCAAAGCTACTTCAGGCACAAGTATTAGCCAATGCAGTAACCAGATTTCACCACAACTCTTTCCATCTACCCTTACATTGAAGCTGTTGACAATACCAGCACATCCATCCGACCAAAACCAATAAAGGTAATAATAAATTGCCAAAATAATGTGCCTCGTTCTCCTCATCAACTGGGATTCTCAAGCCAAGAAACGATATGTTGAAAAGTCATCAATCCTGTCAATCAGAGATTAATGCGTGTTAAAAGCAGGCAGGATTTTCTTTTGCATGAGAAGACACTTCACTTTATTGGCCTGTTAAACTTTGACTTTCTCTCTTCTGAAAGCTGTGGAAGAAAATGTTGAGTTGGTTATTAATGGGTTGATTTTGCGTTCATCTCTGAAAGACAATGAGCAAAATCCTAGGTAAGGGCAATCTCTGCAATTCTGCTGACCAATTCACTGCAGCCAAACCCCACATCTCTTAATGCACTGTCATTACAATAATTTCTATATTTTTAATATTATACTAGCAGTTAGAAGCCCCAGTTGAGGTCAAAACCTTGCTGGAGAGCTTTCCAGATGCATGTAGTTACGATAGTCCTCGTGGTGAAGGATTTATGCACTACACACAAATCCTGCTGAGTTACACCCTGACTTCTATGACAGGGTCTATTTTATAGGTCAAAAAAACCCAAACAATTTTTTCAAAATATTCTTCTTAACGTCTGTGATGCCTGATATTAAGAATGAGCCATATGTCTGTAAAAAAAAAAAAGAAGTGAAGCACTTGGTGGGTCTTCTGTCTGCTGAAGGATTCAGTTTTAATAGTACATACTGCACTTTGCCAACTATTTAGGAAAACAGATTCCAATCGTACCATATTTTGCCTAATTTGTGAGCACTGGGAGAGATATGAGGGGAGAAAAAAATGACCTGGAGAGCAAACATATATTTTTTTCTTCCTTTTTTTTGCTGTTCTAACAATAAACTTGCCAAAAAGTTTGAGATGCTCCAGAGAGCTCCTCCCCACCCGAGCACACGGAACAGCCAGACCCTGCTCAGCCCGGCTATCAGTGCTGGGGATCTGCCGCGCATCCCCGGGCTGCAGGGAAACCGGTCTGAGCACCCACAGGGGGTCCCGGCCGATGGGGTAGTTATTTGGCCGGTCCCTGGGTACGAGCAGGGGATGCTGGGGGGTTCACCATGAAAGCTCGCAGGACTGAGAGCAAGGAACAGGCAGGAGTAGATAAAAAATCACGTCTCCGTCTTTCCTAGGCTTACAGCAAGTGCTCATCTGCTAAACTCAGGAGCCAGGCCATGTATTACTTTTTAAAATCAGATATTGCCTAATCTAGGGCCAACAGATTGCATATGGCACAAGTTTTTTGCAAAATAAAGCAAGTCCGACAGAGCAGCCGCGTTGATTCCCCCATCACACGCAGCCTGGCCACCAGCAGCCCCTCACAGCAGCCAAACAAGGAAAAGTCTGAGGGAGTTCTTTGTCCAAATTAAGAATAAAAAAAAAAAAATTGATACAGGGAGACAAAGGATAGCAGTAACTTTACTCCCACCCGCAGCCCTCCATCCCCAGCACAGCTCAAGGTCCATTAGGGCCAATTCCCATCTGTCTGAGCACGATGTACCTTCAAGTCCATTTTCTCCCTGGTTTCTATTTTTAAAATTGCTGTAGCTTATACGAGTGTTTTGTTCTGTGCAGTGACAGGCTGTCATTTAGCCTGAATATGCCCTTTTCCTGCGATAAGCATCCCAGGTAATCCACTAAGCAGACAGAGACCTTCCTTACAGACGTGCTATAAGGCATGATGTAGGTTTTCAATGGAGTCACTGGGTCCTGTATCATCAGCTGTCCCAGTGTCACCAGGGGACAGTGAGAAAACGCTCCCAATACAGGAAGGCCAAAGCATCCCTACATTGCCCACTGGTCAACCAAAGTCAACATGGATTTAGCCACCCCAAAGCAAACTAATGAGTAGACCCTGCAAACGCAGACCATGGGAGAAGTATCCTTGAAAGAGCATGGGTGCGGGAAGAAGGATGACCACAAACAAAGGGTCTGCATAATTCATTGTGAATTTAATTTTCCCCATTGAAACACTCTCCAAAAACTGCCACCCGTTAAAAATAAAACTTCTTATTAAGTTATATAGTGACAATCAATATAACAATTTGGTTTTCAGACACAGGCTGGGATAAAATGAAAATGGGAGGAACTGGAAATGTACTTTATTTCCACTCACTGGCTTTGACAATCCCCGAACTCTCCAAGGCCCTGGGTGCGTTTCCAGCCTTCCCCAGCCCAACGAGTGCGACAGCCCAGGTTCCATCTCACCTCTCACCAAACCTCAGGCCCACTGAGAAACTTTCAGGATACCAGGTATAACACAAAGCACAAAACCGAGAGGTAAAGCAGCACAAACCTCGGTGCAATTTTATTTCATTAAATAACTGGCATTCTTAATTTGGCTTCATGGAGCACATTAAATAATAATAAAAAAAACACCTCAGTCAACAAATATGACAAAAAGATTCATGAACAGAACAAACACAGTACAATTGAGAAAGATCGTGTTTTCTCCTCGCTGTGTGTTTAAGCTATTCCTCGTTATTTTTGTTATTTTTAATGTGTGCCACATTTATAATAATATAAGTAATAAGATTTAACATGCTCTACAAAAACAGTAGGAAAGACAAAAAGAACAGTTTACTAGTTTAGCAAGCTCAACTATACCTTTATAATGGCAGAAGAAAAAAAACTATTTCATGAACCCAATAGCATCTTATCTAAAATTCACCCTGGAGATTAGGATCAACTGTCAGACCAATTTTCCAGCCTGCTTAGGAGCTGAGTGAGGAACAGCAGAGGGAGGGAAGAGGGAGATGCACACACATTTATTGCTAAAAAATTCAATTTGAAAGAGTAGCAAAAGGAAAAACAAAGCCATACATATAAATAAAGCATTGCATAGAAACCCATATAGTAATTTGCCACACAGAGGTACCACAAATCAGCTAGTTTGCCCTGTGGCACGGTTCATATTTTTGATAAACTGTTAACAACTTTATTCCTAGTTGAAAGCCTGAATGCTAAACCTCATCTACCTGCCTGCTGCAGCATTTACTCGCTGGCTACTGTTTTAAAGTGCCCCAATGCCCGTAAGAGGAGCCCCCACCCTGCGGTGCGACAGCTGACGGCCCTGCTCAGATTCTGCATCGAGCATTTCCACCAGGGCTGGGAAGAGTTTCCAGCTGGGATCAACCCCTGGGTTACGATAATGAGGAACAGAGTCATTACGTACTTACACATTAAGCGCAGAGTTATAGCACAGCACAGATCCGTGCTCAGAAACAAATACGGGCTTTGTTTCACATACGCGCATTTATCATAAACGCAGCCATAAATGCACATTTGAATACGCAATTATGACTTCACTAACAGATGGATTTCTTAGAGACAGCAGCAGAAGCTTGGCTTGTCTCAAGCAGGACATTTTATAGAAGAGTGATCAGCCTCATTCCTCAGAGCTTTTGTGCTAGGCAGTATTTATTTTCTTCTGAAATGTAAGAAGGTTCTTCCTGAGAAAATAAGCACCGAGTTTGAAGGCTTTTTTAATAACAATGTGATTCTCTAGGAAAACACATTTATCACAGGTGGGGAAAACCATATTGGTGATTTCTTTCATTTCTTCACGGATTCAATGCCCTTCACAGTTTATCATATCACAAAAAAAAATATTCCTAAAGCTGGAAAGCTGCTTTTCGATGGATGCGAACACCTCTGCTCTGCAGCCCAGCGCACCATCCACCCTCTGGAACACTGGGATGTGTTTCAGATCTCAGCGCCTTATAGACTGACTTCGGTGGCAGTCCTGGACATCCTCCGTAAGGCTTGAAGAAGTCAAGTCATTTCTCCATTTCCACATATCCAATTTAGCTAATCAAGTGAAACCAAGCTGTACCTCCCTAAGGGCTGATGCCATCACGGTTGCTGCAGGCAGATGGAAAATTAATTTTTTCTGTGTCAACTTCCAGAGTCTGTACAGCACACCAACCGCTTTACCTAGGACACTAATGCTCTACTACAGGAAATGTTTTCAAGCACTGGGACAGGCATGGAGCTCCCAGTTGCCACAGACTTGCCAGGGAATCAAGACATCAAAATAGCCTTTCCTAATTTTGAGAATCCTTCACTGTAGTAATGTTATACGCACCTTAAAGAGATAATTTCCTTTTCATTGCTAATACACTGAGATTTTCTGTACTGCTGTCAGATAGAAAAACTACAAAACCACAAAAAGTCACTTAATTAATTTTTATTGTCAATATCACGTCTGTGCATCCAAGTACGACCGCAAAATTACCTTCTTAAAAAAAAAAAATCACTAAAACATCTCTATTAGTGCTGGATTTTATTTCTATAAAAATAACAACTTCCAGCCAAATTTGAGTTGACAGTTTCCCTTTAACTTTTGATTTACTCCTGCCATTTTTTTATTAAATGGGATTTGGCCTTGATCCTACCTATTAGGACTCCCATCTTGATGGGATCAGCATGGGAAACAACTCCGGGCATTTAGTCTTGTCTCTCTAGCGGCAAGGCACTAGGAGAACTAAAACTGGTGGTGATGCTGATGGCATCGCCATGGTGGTGATGGTGAAAACTGGTGGCTCTTATGAGCTGTCATTAAATTCAAGACAACAGGAGAACTTATTAGCTTTCAGCCATACATTAGGTTAACCTATATCTTGTTTCATATTCATCTCATCATTGTGAGATGAATACAAGAAACGACCACGCACTGAGGGCATCTCAGCATACCTGATGCCCCAAAAGATCACAGAAGTGGGGAACGTACCCTTACCAAAGGAAATAAATACGTAGAAAAGAAAGCCACAGCCTCAGCTGGTGTAAGCTGTCAGAGCTCCACTTACATCCATCAGCAGGGAACTTGACCCCAACCATACAGAATAACTTTGTTAAATTGAATAAACCCAGCTGTGCCCTCACCCCGCGTTAACCAGAATAGGGGGGTGGTCCTCTGGGAAGCCATGGTCCCAACGTGTCCTCGTGTGAGGTCAGGCAGGGTGGGAAGGGTTATCCCTGCAGGTAGGGATGGAAAATGCAAGAGAAACAGCAAGGGGAAAGGACACGGTAAGGAAGGTTACATTAATAATACACCCAAGGAGCCTCTACCAACTCCGTTTTATAGGCAATAGCAAGGGCAGGATGGTGAGGAGGTGACACAGGTTGTCCTGGCTGTATCAGCAGAGATGCGAGCTCTGAACTTTGAAGTTTTTCAGAAAGAGCAGCAGCAAACATTGGACATCGTCAGAATACGCGTTAACAGCCCAAGAGAGGTGGTTACGGACACAAGTGTCAAAGAAAATTTAAATGCTGAAGGCTGTGGACCAGGGAATCAATGGAGAATGTAACACAGTGAATACTAAACTCTGTGTTGTCCTTGAGATACACAAAATACAGGCTGATGTGCGGGATTTGATCAAGTTGCCTTTGATTTATTTAATTTTTTAACGTGGAAATTAAGTACACGGGCTACATTGTCACAACTCAAGATGAGCATTAGAGATCTATCTACGGCCTGTTGAGCTCCTCCTGGGAAAAAAGATAATCTTTGTTTCACTTTTAAATTAGAGCGTATACACTTACACCTATCCTCAGTGTTTAAATTAAGTGTTACATGGAGTCTTGTATTACTGGGATTAAACATTAGTGGTCTCTGATATCCTAACTGAAAACAAAAGTGTTAATTAAGCTTACCAAGCTGTGTTTATCAAGCAGGGGGTAACCAGAAAGCAGCAAACGGGTGGCTCTCCCAGGGCCATATTCACAGTGAAAAGGCAGTTTCCTATCAGAGTTGCAGTCCATCCAGTCCAGCTTGCTTTGCCAACAGCAGAACTTTAAAAACTAACTTGTCTGTGTTTATCTCAGGATGCCGGCAAATAAATTTGCGTCTGAAAAGAAAGCCGTATAGATTTATCACAAAAATAATTTTTAAATTTAATTTCAAAAGTAAACTCACGTCAGCCTTAGCAGCCCTTCTGGAGCAGAGGGAGCAGGGTGGCTGTGGCTGGGTGCGCGCATGGGGCTCCCGGAGGGACCCCCACAGCCCTTCTGTGCGGTTCCGCACAACCGCCACCTCCGCACCTCACAATCTGCATCTTACCTGTGAGCTTCTTTTATGGAGACCATTTGCTGTCGCTGGAAATAGAAACCTACTGCAATTCTTAAGGCCCAAACCCTCCATTCTCACAAAAGAAAATTTCCCTCTTGCCAGTTTTTTCTTGGTATATTGAAGACGCCAATAGCTGGAGATGACAATCCTGCAAAGATGCAAATTCCTCCTGGGTCGCCAAGTGCTGCAATACATTTACAAGGCAATCGCACTCAGTTTGTACTCTGTGCAAAAATACCATGCATATAATTATGAGGCTGAATTTAATGACATTGAAACAAATCTCCATTCTGATGAATGCATAATTACTGTTATTAAAATCTTTATGAAATAATAAATTTATTAGGAAATCTTCTGCGTATGGAGCTTGCAGAATGTTACTCTACACAAATTCTAAAATGGCAGCAGAGAAAACAAACTTGTGAGGCACCGAACCTGCGCGTTTCCATCCGAGACCAGGTAGGCACAAAGGTCTCCTGAGATCCTGAACCCTGTCACCTCCATCAAAGATACTGAATAGAGAGAACTGGGATTTTCTTATTTTCATCTGGAAAATTTCCAGTTCTTAAGACAAAGGCTGTTGGGGAAGCCAGCTTCTTGTGGAGTTTCTCTTGTTTGGTTGGTTGGTTTTTTTAACACAGGTAGTCTGGGCTGGAAATGCATCACTGGGACGAGAGAGAATTGAAAATAGCCACTAATACTCATCCAGATCACTGGAAATTTAGGCTAACATCTCCAGCCTGAATAAGAGAGGTGGAGCTTCACAAGTCCCAGCTGTGTGACTGTTAATCTTGTGGATAAATATCTCTCACTAAAGCATTCAAAACCTCTAATATTTCGTACTCAACTTCCAGGATAGAGGGGAGAGCAAAAGTCTTGCTTCAGGAAGATATTCCCATCGCATCTTGTGTTGCACTTACGCCTCAGAGCATGCTGTGAACGTACAGTCAAAACAACACCAGCAAAATTTCCAGCAAAGAGGATAAAAGCTGACTATTAATAGGAAAAAAAAATACATATATTCTTTCATGGAGGCCGCAGAATATTCTTCAGAAAAGTTTGTAAAAGAAGTTAGCCAAGCACCTGCCAGGACCAGCCCATCTCCCACCAGTGACTCACCAAGAGGATGGAGAACCACCACAGGAGCCACGCTGATACCCCCTACCCCCAGAACACAGGAGGGGAGCACTCGAGGGGGCCGGAGCAGGAGGTCAAGGGGATGGCACCAGGACAAAGGGACAAGGGACCGCTTGAAATGGTCCAAGTCAGGCAGGTCCCCGTCCAGCTTGCTGCCTCCCCACCCACATCAGCCAGAGCAAGAGCATCCAAAGAAAACGCTGGAAATTTGTGCTATGATAAGTGTGTGTTTCCATCCTCTGCAATCTTTGGATTTATAGTCCTATTTATGTATGGGCACTCTTCTAAGAAAAGTTAGGATTAGGGCCTTTGTGTAGGATAGTAATAAATGGCTGCTATAAAAATCACATGCAGGGATATCTATCCACTTTTACACTGTCATTTCTATAACTGAATCTTGGTTTATGAACAAAAAGGGTGGCATTTCCAGCTAACCCTGGAAACCACACTACAATCAACTTTTTTAACGTTTCCAGTGAGAAGAGGTGTTTAAAAGCAGGGCAGAGCTCGCGCTTCAGCTCCCAGAAGGCTGCAGCACCGGCCGTGGCGATGCTCACGCATCCCATGGGGCTGGTCTTGCTGAACCCCAGGGTATGCAGGCACCCCCCAGCCGCCAAAAGGTCAAATCTCTAACCAAGGATGTGGAGATACAGATTTGTACCAACTCACCTGAGGAGAACCTGGATCAGAGTCATTTTTCAGGACAGCTACAGTTTAAGGTTTTGGCTTTGTCAGCAGTTGTTATACCCGCAAATGAAAAGCCAAAAACAGTTGTAAATCTGTAAGAGCAAGATCTACGGGCACACCTACAGCATGTGGTGGAGCACAGGGACCACACCAAAGGCAGGTCCAGATTATCTGGCTTTTGAACTGGAAGGAGTAAAGCAGCTCCAGCAAGGCACTGCCCTTGGGTGAAGGCAAGCAGCCCGTGGCAGTTACCCTCCGTGTGACACGCCGACGGGGTCACACTGCGACTCCTGTGCCACCAATCTGAGCTGTGCTGATACCACAATCAACCTCAGATGCTTCCAGCCGCCCCTACCAGGGCAATGCACAGTGACCACTCTCAGCTCCTCCACCCCTTGGACTCTCCCTTTGATGCCTCAGAGCAGCCTGTAGGCAGAAACCAAGGAGGCAGGCACACGGCCAGTGGTCTGCCACAAAGGCAGGAGCCACCACAGCCCCATTGTCCGTCCTCTCTGCCTGTGCCAGGGTCTGGAAAGCCACCCCAGCTTCTGCTGGGGGAAGAGTTGAAGTTCCTGGTGGTGAAGGAGAGGGAGAGCCAGTCCTGCAGAGCATCCTCCTTCCAGCACCCTCTCACCCTGCACCAGCCACACACCCACCTCTCTGGGCTCTTCCCCCTGTTCTCCATCACAGTTTCTGCCTGTCCTTCCTTCACTTACTTCCCGGGTAGGAAGAGCCAAGCCTGAACACAACCCGTTGACTGTACTGCTGAATGCCTTTGAGGTGGCTCTGTATTACTAAAACACATCTTTTTCTCTATTAATCACACATCATTGATTCTTCTGAGACCTAACATCATAATAATGCGAGACAGACAGAATGGAAAAGCCAAACAAGCAGGTGACAGGACTGTGGGCACACTGACAGCAGCGGCAGTCAATGGAAGCGGGGCCGTGCTCCATCCCATCCTCACCCACCACGGCCCAGGGCTCCTGCCTGCTCTCCCCCTCCCAGCCTTAGCCCTGAGCCAGATGTTAAAAGACAGGTCACTTATGTTTACAGTATAAAAATATGTTTTTATATTTATATGCAGATATATATTTATATATATATAAAAAACACCTACACACACAAATATGTTCATAGACATTAAGCAGAACCATCATCAAAATGAAATCTTGCAACCTAAGACTGCTCCTTTCTGTCCCCTCTACCCCCACCGGTCAGGCTAGCCTTTTAACAAAAATAGAGATATCAGATATGTCCTACATGGGAAAAGATTTTATCTGCACCACAGCAGGCAGCGCGTGGCATTGTGAGCGGAGGTCTCGCTCCCAGGTCTGCCTTCTCTTCCCATTTAAACCAGAAGCCAGGTAGTCTGAGAGCTTCACGTGATCTCAACACGAGGAGAAAGGCGGTCTCCAATGAGGAGCACTTCACGGGGGTTTTGGCATGCTTGCCAAGTTCATTTAAAAGTACTTGGAAGCGAGGCATTGGCTGCATTACCCCGTCAGCCAAGGAATAAGAGGATATATACTCTCCAGCACACTCGCGATCGTACGGCATGCCAGTGCCCCTCCCCAGCATCCCAACTGACACAGCAGAAGCATCACTTACCACTGTATGGGCTACGTTAGACGGATGTTGGGCAATACTGCTGAAGTGGGGTGGCACGGTGGCCCTGTGACACGGGAACACAGAAATTAAAGAGCTTTTAGACCATTCCTACATATTAATTTCTGTCATTTGAAGTCTCTCTTCCAGATGTAGTACCATCGCATGAAGAGCTGTGCTAGCCCTGCAGGTGTGAGAGCTACTCCAGCAAGGTAAAAGGCCTGTGCAGGAGTGATGGGTGCCTGGGGCAGGGCAGGGCCACCACATTTTAGTGGTCCATAGGAGGACAGTGCTTTACTCTCAGCTAAATGGATGACGATTAAGGATACCACTGCTGCCTTCGGCTTTACAGGACCTTGTGAATCATCAGTAATGAGAAAGGCTTTCAAAATACTTGTTTTTCTTCAGATTTCTCTCTGCCTGGATACCCACTCCACCACACTAATGACCTGACTATATTGGATTCCATGCTCGCCAAACAGCCTTAATTACATGCTTCGTATCTTCCAATATTATGATAAAATTCATCATAGTCCTATGTCTGGGACAGTCAGCATTGTCACTCATTGAGATTAATCTGAGTATCAGCATAAATAGAAATAACAACATCTGATATTACGATGCAGAGTATTGTGTTGGATGGTTTTAATGCCTCCAAGCAAAATTCATTTAATAGAATAAAACAGAGAATATAGAACATGTAGTTTTACAGTATTGGTGTTATGAGATTCAAAACCAGATCAATATTTCTTTCATAAAAATTAATGCCTTGAAATGATCCCTCCATTTGTCATTCCAAAGAGGTCACCTTATTTCATTTCAAAGAGTAAATTGGGAATTGCACGAGTGTACATGGTGAATACAAGCTACCAGGTTCCAGCCTCCCCCTGTGCTGCCCCAGCCCCAGGTATCTGCAAACCCTTGGCTCACAGAAGCACCATTGTCCCTCTCCTGGCAGGGCCAGTTGTCTTCCACATGACTCTTCGCTGCCCCTTCTAGCTAATATCTACAGAGAAACACTCGAAAACAGATTAAGAGCCAAGATTATTGCTAATATTGAATTTTTCCTTGTCGAGAAAATAAATTCTGCCTCCAAAACACTGTGTTCCAGAAAAATATATTCATAGCACCGACAACCAACCATTAGTAACTCCACATGGAAACTTGAATTGCTGAAGAGAGGATTTTCCTTTACTTTTGATTTATACAGGCAAAATAAGATTCCACATCTACTAAATGTAGCCCAATATTTCAACAACATAACAGTAGAACTGCGTGGCTCGGCTTGTTGACATGTATTAAGTGCCTCAGTAACAAGGACAAATATTTAGACGCTGATGAAAATTAAAGCTTGCTGAGAAACAAAAGCTTTTTTTTTTTTTTTAAAGAGGCAAAGAATTAATGTTTATGTTTATCATTTCCTATTTTAGCTTTTTGTTAAAGTCTTTATGTGAGTCTAACTGAAAAATGCATAGTTTTCCTGAAATATCTTTTTAAAAATGAATCATTACTCCACTTACTAACACCAGCATTGTCTTATTAAAAGTTAGAAGAGGAAAACGCAATAAATGGGTAATGAGGTCAAAATACATTAGCATCTAGAGAAAACGTTGCAAAGTGTGTTAGGTTTCTTCCCAAATACCAGCAATAACCCATAGTGCCCCTGTGGCAGGTACACTGCAGTCAGGTAAATTGGCCATTTACTGCCATCTCGTTAAGTCAAGATCATCAGGAGGGGGCTCAATGTGGGTCTCTGGCTTTGCACCCCTAACCCAGACAAATGGAAACCTTGGGGCCTATATCCCATATTCCTGGGGAAAACAAACAGGAGGGAGAGAGGAAGGGACAATCAGTTGCAAACCCGTGAGTGAAGGATTTTGTAGAAACTGATCAGATGCGCAGCATGAAATGAATTAAAACCCAAACACTTGAGAAGAATCTCTTAAAATCATGGGATCACACATTTTGTAAAGCGATTCTTATCCCACCCTCATCCTTCTTCCCCATGCCCAAGCCATGAACCCAGCAGGAACGGGCACCAATGGCTGCCCAGAGCCAAGTCTGATTCCTCCCGGCAGAAGCTGAGACAGAACCACAATCTCCATCAACGCCTCCTCGAACGCTGGGGCTCAGGCAGCAACGGCCTGTTGATACCAGCCTGAGGATGGGCATCTTTTCTAAGGCATCCTTTTCGAAGGAAAAACCAGCATCCAGCTCAGAGCTGTATTCCTTTCCGAATAATCACATTTCTACTGGCTTCATTGTGTCTAGAGCAGAAGGCAGGATTGTAACTTTCGTCCTTCTTAGTACAAAGGTGTCCGCAGATGGAAATACAGCCAAAAGCCCCCAAGGGATATACGGGAAGTTTCAACTTACACTCCCAATCTCGTCGTGCTCCTTTATCCTGTGCTGGTTTCTAAAAAGTTCCCTGAAGGGTCTTGGTAACACACCCCCATGGGCTGCAAGAACCATCACTGATAAAAGCAAAAAGGTATTTGGACAAGAACGAACAATTGTTGATTGACTATTTGAAATTACATTCACTGAGGACAGAAACCTGGAACAGTAATTAGTTCATTATTACAGCTTGTAATGAGAAGTCTGTAGTTCTAAGGGAGTCCAAAAATTAGTTTTCCAGTATAATAAAAAAAGAAATCAGTGTGCTGATATTCCCCATCTTGCATGGATCTACTCCCCAAAAATATGAAACATTTGGCAAATTTTTTTTTTCAGCATAGTTATTGAATTTCATGAAGTTAAATTTGTAAGGAAAACTATGACACTGTGAAGTAACAGTATTTTTTTTTTCAATGCAAAACTAGCAGCCTAAAAACATATTGCCTTGAACTCCCTGATGCATTCAGAAACAGCTTTCCAAATTGTTTCTGTTTTATTTTTAGAATAGATATTTAATTTACAGTCAGCATGCTATTTATTGGCACGCTCTAATAGAATTGTATTTTGACAAAGTCACTGTATTTGACATACTTGAGTATTCACACGTCCCTATCTCCACGGTCCACCACACACGGCATTACCCCTCCCGTCCCATTAATCCCAGGCCCTGCAGCCAAGAGGGACCCTGGGCAGGACCCCTGCACAGCACAGCCCCTCTCCCAGTGCTTCCCAGTCCAAACCGGCCGGGCCTGAGATGGGAACAGCCCCTGGAGAGCAGGAGCTCTGGGCTACAGAGGGACGCACTTAGAAAGGGCTGCATTAATCTCACACTAATTCCTGCCAGGGCGCTCGCAGCCCTGCTTGTGAAGAGGAAGAAAGTAAATAAGAGATGTGAAAATAACACATCCAGCCAGAGGCCCCCCCAGCTCGACCCCTTCTGAAGTAAGCCATTGCCAACCGGAGAGAGCTCATCTGCGTTACCTTCAGAAGAGGATCAAACACCCAGTGGGGGTCTAACTCGCTGCTGAGGAAGGACTTGGTGCACAGCCAGGATGCTCTTAACACTTTAACTGAAGTGACTCAGGGAAGTGACTTTAGGACAAGAGGAAACGGGTTCAAGTTATGTCAGGGCAAGTTTAGATTGGATATCAGGAAACATTTTTTCACTGAAAGGGTTATTAAACATTGGAACAGGCTGCCCAGGGAGGGGGTGGATTCCCCATCCCTGGAGGTGTTTCAGAAAAGGGTAGATGAGGTGCTGAGGGACATGGTTTAGAAGCGGTTTTTGTCAGGGCAGGTTAATGGTTGGACTTGATGATCTTAAAGGTCCCTTCCAACCTCACTGATTCTATGATTCTAAGGTCCCACACACCGTTCACAGCCATAACCAACACTGAGCTCGGGTGTAAAGCCTCCCCCTTCCTTTAAACCCTGTGCTTGTGCCGGCAGCTGCGTCTCTCATTAGCTGTAATTTTGGAAGAGGAATCCTCACGTACGTGGCCTGAGGAGACACACTGCCCTCGTTGGCAGTGCCTGTGCCCATCTCCAACGCATCCCGGGTGACTCGGAGAGCAATGACCCGCTCTGCCTGCGCCTGAGTCCCGGCAGCTTGGCTCCATCAGTGCGAGCACATCACCCAACGGCAGGCAGAGTCGGGGTCACGGCTTCCCTTCGCTCCGGCAGCAGCTCTGCACCGCTGGGACTCAGGGCCATCCCCAGCTCTGGGGAAACCCCTTCCCCCCCCGGCTGCTCCCATCGTCTTTTATCGAAGGTGCAATGCAGGGATAGGTGGGGAGAGAGATGGAGGTGGAGGACACACACACACAGTTCTGCTCTCATTACACCGGAAGAAGCCCAAGTCTAATGTAGATCCTCCACATCATTTTTTACCAAAGGGAACCTTCTACAAAACTTCAAACAGTAATTACACGGATGAATTCAAACCAGAGGACCTCGGTGCTCTTTCCCTCTGCTGATCCACCTGTTAGCATTAGCTGAAGATGCTCCCAAACCCCTGTGCTGTGCTGGAGACAGAGAGGTGAGCTGCATGCAGAGATACCGTAACTTCACCTGCAGAGAGGAAGATGAAGAGCCTCAATCTTACCCACCCCAGAGAGAAAACCCATTAAGCATCAACAGCTGACTGAGGAAACCCCGCTGTGCTCTGTATGGGTTATATATATATATCTTTTCTCCATACGTTAAGGTAGACTACAAATACTTCCCTTCCAAGATACTGTCAGAGCAATGTAAACACTAGTAAGATTTCTTTGCAGAGGCCTCCACAGATGGAAAAAGTTCTCATCTACGAGATGTCAGGGAAAAGGCAGTTTGGGCATGCAAATAAGTGGTCAAGAGCCATTCACCCACCCCTCACCACACTGCCATGCTCACTAAAAGCTATGGTGACCCATGAGCAAAGTTGCCTGCAACGGCTCATACATCTCAGAAAGTATTTAGGTTAATGAGTATTTTTGTGATCCGGTAGTTACTCGGAGTTCCCCCCCCCCCCAGCTACTTAGATC
>VXBO01012131.1:272692-321514 GCA_013400135.1 Rhinoptilus africanus | reverse complement strand
GCCCCCAGCTAGCAGGGACCGGCGGTGCCAGCGGGGCGAGCTGGGGACCACCGCGGGGCCCGGCGGGCGAGCACAGCCCCAAAGCCTGCCGCCGGCGCGCAGGAGCATTCTATTCTATCGCATCAAAAGCAGAAATCCGGATTTTGATATAGAAAAGAGAGCCTCCTCCCCGCTAAGGTGGGTACCAACGGAGCCTGTGAGGAGGAGGAGGAGTTTGGATGTAACCCCATACTCCCAAAACCGAAGTAATGCAGCTGATCTTCTTCTACTTTGAGACCTCCAGCCCCGTTTTTGTTCGGCACATCGAAATCTGGAGGATGCTGGAACGTCCTGGTTTTGTTCCCTTCATCCCAAAACTGTAATATGCAAAGAGACACCACCTGTTGCCATTCCCTGCTGACCAGCAAATCCCTGCCCTGTCGCATTCCCAATTCAAAAGTAATGAAAAATACATCTCTGGCGCCTGGTTCCTGACAGACCAAGCACATGTTTTTGGAGACAACCTTTAATTCCTCCTTCATAAATACCAGATCAAGTGTAGCTGCTCTTCATCATCACTGGACAAGCATCGCTGGGTGTGCAGGAGTTCAGACTGCCTAGTCTGAAGTGTTACTTTCTAATAGACCGCTACAGTGACTGCTTAATTTCCAACACAATTGTGTTTCAGTGAGGTCAGGGATACACAACTGTTACTGTCATAACAGAAAAACCATAAGTAAAACATTATATTCTTCGTCTGTTTCAACCTAGCCAAATTTTATGACACAACACAGAAACGCTGCAGCGCGATCAGTCTGGCAGACACAAGTGAGTGGCTTCGCTGGTCAGGTCTTCACTGAGCTGGAGCTGGCTAGGGGTCAGTGAAACATCTTCCAATAATTATTTAGGCATTTTAACACCTTAAAATCTCTGTATTTTTTAAATTGTGTCCTTACCATATTTTTCAGCTTTTCTTTTCTTTCCCCTGAATGGTGGTTCTCTGTGTGCACTTGTATTTGTCAGATGTTACTGCAACCAAGGTTTTCAAACCAATGATGTTCAAACACCACCAGGACCAGAGGAGGAATATTCATGTTCCCTGGTGAAAGGGGATGTTTGGAGAGTGGCAGCAGAACTGGACAGACATAGCAGGTCAGAGAATTTTGCAGCAAGGCCAGGGCATAACAAGCATAAACAACAATAAAAGCAGCTGGAGTTCTCCACTGGAAATTATAATTTTGGGGCTCAGAACCAAAATTTAGCTTTTCCATGGGCTGAAATCATCATAAGAGATTATTTCATTGTACTCTGGGTACAGCTTATGCCATCACCCAGGTCTTCTTGTTTGTTGGTTTTGTTCATCACTGGACGAAAGCACAGCCATACTTCCCTGATGAATCCACGCAGGATGGGGCACACACACATGCTGGGGGGGTTCACAGATGCTGGTGATTTAGCTACTGCCTCCCCGACTCCTCTTCCAGCCTCTGCCAGTCGAGCTGCAGCCAAACCAGTGCCCATTTAGCACCCCTCGATGCCTACACACCCCTTAACTCTTTGCATCAGTTCATCTGCCGCGCTGTGCGATTTCCTTCTCAGCTGTTCCTTGGTAACATCAGCTCCATCCCCCTTTCACATCCAGAGTTTGCAGTTAGTGTAAGCTCTTCAGCCTTTATTTACCTCTTTCCCACTTCAAGCTCCTTTTTGAGAATCTTAGCTGTATTTATTATTATTCTTAAAAAAATCTGACTCTAGTGGTGGTAGAGAAGATTTCGCAAACATAACTCAAGTTTGCCTTAAGCGCCCAAGATTTCAGCAAGGATGCGAATATAAGTAATCTTTTCTAATAAGTCTCGTTGTTTTTCAGGAAGCTACCTCATAATTTTGAAAGCTTCCTCTTTTTTTTTTTTTTATTTTTTCCTCTGGGCAAATCTGCGTTTACATTCAACATGTTTATCCTCTCAAAACTACAGAAAACCCATCTGCTGTCTACTTCATCCTCCTTTCCCTCACACCCTGCTTTGCCTAAAAAATTAGTCCACATATTCCACACCAGATTCCCCAAGGGAATGCAGAAAATGACACAGCTGATCAAGGCAGACCCTGGGTCCATCCTAGTCCAATATCTTGTCTTGGAATAGCAGCAGATGTGTCAGAAGAAAAGGCAGGAGCTCTGCAGTATGCAGATGCCTTTAATCTGTTCCTACCATAAGTCTCATCCTGGTCTCTCATATATAGAAATTGGTTTAAGCCCTGAAGCATGAAAAATTATTCTAATTACATTACAAAAATTGATACAGTTAATCATTACTCTGGATATTCTTGATATCCATAAAAGTGCCCACTCCCTGTTCCACTCTCGCTAAGTACTTGGCTTCAGTGGCCTCCTGTGGTAACGAGTACCACCATTTAATTGGACACTGCCTGAAAAAAAACCCTGTTTATCAGTGTTCAATTTCCTGCTTTTTAAGTTTAACTCTTAAACTAGGCAGTAATCTCCCTTTCATCGTACCTATCTCCACATCCACTACGTGCAGTCAGCTACCTACATTCAATCTGTCCCTCTCAGACAAGAAACTAAATATAATAGTTGGTGCATCTGTCACTGCCGTATTTTACTTTGAAGAAGCATTTCGGTTTGGTTTGGGTTGCTGAATACCTGGAGGTGAGACAACGCTGACTAAATACCACCATGAGCGTATCCCACCTGCTCTGCGTAACAGCTCGTGTCCCACTGAATCTAAAAAAATCCTCTCCTCCCTTAAGGCCCAGCGGAGCAGCTACTCTAAAAGGACTCAACAGGCAGTTCCTAAGCAAAAACTTGATTACTGCCACTCAAAACCGACTCATTCACTCTTAAAGCTATCAGTGTCCCACTTTCGAAAGTGAGAATTTCGAGTTACGATGTACTAAACCATGTTCGAGTTGGAGCCCTAATCTGAAATGACTCTCAGAAAGCAATGTTATTACAGTAAAACAGCATTTTGTGTGTTTAATGGGAATATTGACAGAAACATATGGGAATGGTGGGCAAGTTATTTCAATGTGATGTTTTGGATCTCACTTCACAATCAGTTGTTCTTGTATTGTATTGTGTCAAATTCCCAGCACAAGCCACTGGCTAAAATCCCAGAGTTGAGCCAAACCTTCTTTGGATGTCCCGGTTCGGCGGCGGGAGCACTGTGTCACACCAGCGCAGGCCATAGAGCTCCTGAGACAAGAATGAAGCTGTTCTCTTTTTCTCACCCAAAGAACGATGCGCAGGGGAGGTCGGTGCATTGGGTTTTGATGCACGTGAGCGCCATTGCCACTCCAGGTAGGACCAGGCACCCAGAAGCCCACCTCAGTGAAGGTTTTCTTCACAAAAAAAAAAAAAAGCCCAAAACAACCTATAAAACAAAATGAAACTTAACAAAAAAAAAAAAAACCAAAACCCAAGCCCGGTCTTTTTAGCAAGAGAATTTGTTTAGAAGTAAACAGTGGTTAAACACATCCCAAAGCGTGTTCAGAATCATTTCTTAACTTGTCTGTCAAATAAGATCATGGATTCAGCCAAACTGCTACTGGAAAAGCAAAGACTTTGCCAGAAAGACAGCAGCATCATCGCTGGCATCCTTCAGGGGAGCTACGCGATTGCCATCACAGAGGGATCCTATCCGCATCCACTTTCAAAGGTGCTGTATAATTAAACATTGCTTTTATGTGGGCAACTGGCAGAGTGAACACAAAATTGCATTACAACAGACCAGTGGAAGCAAAACAAAGAGGAACGGACTAGCAGAAAGGAGAAATAAAACAATATTTCAAATTTTGGTAATGTAGCATGATGTTGCTGTGCACAGTTGGAGGTCATTTTGAACAACCGTAATGGATATGGTACAAGCAATTAATCTGTTGGGTGAAGTCAGTGTTGGGATAGCAGCCAGAGCTCCTGCTTATCTGGTGTTCCGAAAATAACGAATTTTTGGAGAAGAAGCCGGTGAAAAACTCTGATCCTTACCTCGGCGCTTTGCTGTTGCTCTTTACAAAGGGAAGGTGTCAGTTTGGCTCTGGTTGCCAGGGAGGACAGGGGACAGCAAATTCTCTTCAAGGATATAGTAGCTTGGAAATCTAGCTAGATCTTACTTTGTGTAAGATAGAAACTATTTTTATATTTATATGTTATTATAAATTATTAAATTATGCTTTATTACAATATAGTCTATATGCTAAATAAATTATTCTATAATTTAGCATATATGCTAAATAAATTATAATTTAGAATATATATTAGTTTAGTTATCTAGTATTATCTAGTAAATACAAATTAAGCGTTATGGATTGTTCCCAAGTCCATGAAAAAAAATAATGCAATGAATACTTTGCACTAAAACACAAAGAATCTGGGCCTAATTCTCTTTTGCAATGAGCTAGTGTGATCCCATAGAAAACCAAAGCAGCGCAGCTCAGGAGAGAAACATCTACCTTTTTTTGATGCTGGAAGAGGTCCACAGATCTACACATACGCAGTTATTTTCCATTTTCAGTCACCTCCTGGGTCCTGCCTCCTGGTGCACAGACGGCGACTGCTTAAAAAAGGCTCTGGGAGGATGCGCAAACCCTTGGCGGCGAGTTGAGGCCGAGCTGTTGGATGCCGGGACTGGTCCAAGTCCTTGCCCGAGAGCTCTGCGTCCCCGCCGCCCGGCGGCTGCCGCCAGGGCAGGTCACCACCGTGCCACCAGATGCCACCAGCGGGAGGGANCCAAAACCCAAGCCCGGTCTTTTTAGCAAGAGAATTTGTTTAGAAGTAAACAGTGGTTAAACACATCCCAAAGCGTGTTCAGAATCATTTCTTAACTTGTCTGTCAAATAAGATCATGGATTCAGCCAAACTGCTACTGGAAAAGCAAAGACTTTGCCAGAAAGACATCAGCGTCATCGCTGGCATCCTTCAGGGGAGCTACGCGATTGCCATCACAGAGGGATCCTATCCGCATCCACTTTCAAAGGTGCTGTATAATTAAACATTGCTTTTATGTGGGCAACTGGCAGAGTGAACACAAAATTGCATTACAACAGACCAGTGGAAGCAAAACAAAGAGGAACGGACTAGCAGAAAGGAGAAATAAAACAATATTTCAAATTTTGGTAATGTAGCATGATGCTGCTGTGCACAGTTGGAGGTCATTTTGAACAACCGTAATGGATATGGTACAAGCAATTAATCTGTTGGGTGAAGTCAGTGTTGGGATAGCAGCCAGAGCTCCTGCTTATCTGGTGTTCCGAAAATAACGAATTTTTGGAGAAGAAGCCGGTGAAAAACTCTGATCCTTACCTCGGCGCTTTGCTGTTGCTCTTTACAAAGGGAAGGTGTCAGTTTGGCTCTGGTTGCCAGGGAGGACAGGGGACAGCAAATTCTCTTCAAGGATATAGTAGCTTGGAAATCTAGCTAGATCTTACTTTGTGTAAGATAGAAACTATTTTTATATTTATATGTTATTATAAATTATTAAATTATGCTTTATTACAATATAGTCTATATGCTAAATAAATTATTCTATAATTTAGCATATATGCTAAATAAATTATAATTTAGAATATATATTAGTTTAGTTATCTAGTATTATCTAGTAAATACAAATTAAGCGTTATGGATTGTTCCCAAGTCCATGAAAAAAAATAATGCAATGAATACTTTGCACTAAAACACAANAGGTCACCACCGTGCCACCAGATGCCACCAGCAGGAGGGACCCTGCAGCTGACGTGGTGGAAGGGTCCCCACGGCGCAGTGTCACCGGCACCCGGCGCACGGTGGCAGATGCTCCATGACCCACCAGCGCAGGCGGAGTGTGGGGCTGGAGCCGTCACCCACAGCGCTGGGCACGGGATGGGACGGTGTCGCATTCCTGGGGCACTTCCCGGCCACGAAATTCCCCCATGGGGAGGGACGTGCCTTAGCACGGGGACGGAGGAGCGCTCCCTGAGCTCACAAGAGAGCTCCAAGCGCTTACTGCCAAGGTATAAACTTTTCGGAAATTATCTGCGTTACGAAAGCAGGCTCATGGCTAAAAGAGCAGCTCTAACAGAAGGTGCCAGTGTGCAGTAACAGCGACTGCTCTTGTTTTGATCGTAGCTTACACTATGATATATCATATCCTGCCTATTAGGAGCTCAGCCTACTTGGAAAGATAATTTTTGATAACTACTTAAAAAAACAAATAAGCACACTGTAAGGTTTTACAAGTGCAGAGATGGTGAATTTTGTAATTTTCATCACTATTGGTTAAGTGAAATATCACCAGACTAATACGTAGAACCTGCAGGATAACCAGGGGAAAATATTTCCAACAACTCTTGGGATCTTTATGGGAATTTGTTTGGTTTATCAAACTGTAATTGTCTTCATCAGGAGGACAGTTTCAGAAAGAATCAAAACTGAAATAAGGGGTTTTTTTTTTCTAAATATTGGCACACACTCAGTTTTAAAGCCAAACTTGCTCTATTTTGGAAAACAAAATGTTACGAAATGATCCCATCTATGTAGCACATGTTCAGAAAAAGGAGTCCTGGTGCAGGGGTCAGGGACCACCAGTCCCACTGCCAGGGAAAGACGGAGACCGGGGGAAACCCCTTGCTCTTCCTGAAAATGAGTTTTGGGTCAGTTCTGAGCAATTCCCATTTTCTAAACAGGAGTCTGATTAGGTTAGTCCCCTCAGCCTTTGGTACGGGAGCAGACTCGAGGCATTTTTTTTCCCCCTAGACCTCATAAAACACACATGCCCCCAGAAGTCCTACCAGTGCCTGTCCCCTGGCTTTGAAACCAGTCCAAGCATTTGAGAGGCATCGATCAATCAATTACACGGGAGACACTTGGAAACTGTTCCTTTGAGATCACAAGTATTTCAAATAGGCAGCTCTATTAGATGGGTACTTCATCCAAATCATTAAAATCACTGCAATCCACAGAGAACAATAACTTTTTCTTTTTGAAACATCATTCTCTTGGTTTCTGACTTACTGAGAATATTTTGATTCACTTAATGCTTGGAACATCTCTGATACTGAATTAAAAATGAAGGAATTGCACAATGACAATAATTAAAGAAGACGGCTTTCTCAAAATAATAATAGTTTTGTAATGTCAGACAAGAAATGGGTCTGGCCAGCGCAGGCAGGTCCCCTCCTCCCCGCTGTCTGCGGCACCTGGAGTTTTCTGAAGGGACAAAGTAGCATTAAAGCTATGGGCTGGGCTGATGGAATCGCTCGGGATGCTCTTGGGAGGCTTCTTCCTCCCAGTCATGAGCGCCCCTTTTCTGTTCTTTACAGCTTTGCCAGATTTCGAGTAAAAATATTTTTTAAATATTTGACTGGGGTTTTTTTTTTTGTTTGTTTTGTTGGTTTGTTTTGTTTTTTCAAAAGAATTCAGAGAAAAAATGGTTCGTCTATTTCTGAAAGACACCTTTAACTGGTAACAGCCCCCTGATTAAGGCACAGCACTCAGTCCCCTTCAGAGGGGACCTCGTGTCCCCAGACATCCCAGGAAAGCCGCTGTGACCCAGCTGTGGTGGGACTGTGCCTGAGAACAGGCTGCTGAGATACTCCAGGGTGGCTGAGATGTGAGGAGAGGAGAGCAGAGGGAATTTTTCTTGCTGTGAAGGCATCCTCCTCCTCCCAGCCTTCTGCTTGAGTGTCTCCCTGCGAAAGCCACAACGCCCACTTAAAAAGCACCATTAAGCACGCAGAATCCAGCACTGACAATGCCAGACCCAGGACTGCTTCCTCAGCCCGTTCCGCACGTGTTATGATGTAGCCTTTAATTAAACGATCAAACATCGCTCTATTTTCTGCCGAGCCCCTACCTCACTGAGCTCACAGAACAGGCAGCGCTCCCTTCATCAACAGTTATTCAACGCGTGGCTTTATCCTCAGCCTTCAGCGTGTGTCCCCAAGCCTCCCACTGCAGAGCACTCGCCACTTACTGACTCAGAATTAATAACTTTTTCCTGGGTTTTTCTATCTTGATCATCACTATAGTGTCCGAGTGCTTCAAAAATAGTAATTTATTTTCACAAGATAAGTGGCATTATTATCCCTGTTTACGGAAGGGCTACTGGTCAACAGGCTCAGAGCGATTAAGACAAAAATACCATTGATTTTAGGTGCTGAGTTGGAGTTTTGTTTGGTTTGGATTTTTTTAAGACTCCCTTTCTGTAATCTTATTTTTAAGAGCTGAGGCTCTTCGTCTGTGCCACACGATGCTCCCATGCCCCAGCCCCAGCCCGCTCATATCCTTGTCAATGAGTCTCCCAGAGTTTTGCCTTTGCTTTTTTTTTTTTTTTATTCTTNTTTTTTTTTTTTTTTGGTAGTAGGGTGCAGAGATTATTTGATGGATGCTTTTGCCTGTATACAATATGGGTCAGAAATATTTTCTTTGTAAACTGCTTCCAGAGGTTTGAGCCCACTGGACGGTTCACATCAGAATTAAAAACTCAAGCAGGAAATCATAACCCCATGCAGCATTTTTTACATTCATTCCTTCCTCAATTTAAAACTGTCTCCTTTTTTTTGAATGTAATTATTTTCATTGAAACTCAGAGAGGTGGCTTACCACAGGAAAGAAACTCATACATGCAATTTAATCAAGTTTGTTTGTTTCTTTGTTTGTTTTAATAGAGTAGCAGAAATCTCAGGTTCATGGAAAGAAGCATCATATCCACAGGGGCTGCTAAATACCTCCACGTGTCTCACAGCTCGGACCACAGTTAGCAGGAAGCCTCTAAATCACTGGTTGCTATTAGCTAATTCTACCAAATGAGCTATCTCAGTTGAGTCCCCACTGAGCAAGGTGCCATGATATCAAACGCTATCACAGCTGGCACTCTTCTTAATTAGTCCTGACAAATCTTGATAATGAATCAGTGAGAATATGAGTTAAGCACAAAATAAAGCAAACAGCAAGAACCTTATGTAATTCTTCCTGCTTCGATGGCTGCACAAATTGAGTCATGAGATTGTTTTGGAACATTTTATGGCAGAAATCAGGAGTGCTCTTTGTAAATTAAGTTTTATTTTTTTTTTTCAGGTCTCTTTATGGCTGTGCACTTTTTATGGGAGTTCCGATCTTTTCCTCATCTATTTTATTTATTCCCTTGATGTATCTCTCCATTCATTTTGTAGCAAGTCTGGCCTATGCAAGATTTTATCCCTGTGTACAACAAGCGAACTCAGGCAAAATACATTGACAAGTCGGTCTGCCCAGCTAATGATATCAGATTCTTTTATCTTGATGTGGTTTTATGTTATAGATTTTTACCATTATTCATTTGCTTTGATAGACTGAGTATTAGACAATCATGACTTTCCTTCCTTGTTTGATATTTAATCATGACTTTCTTTTATATTCTATTATACTCCCTTTTAAAGTGAATCTTTTCCTTACCTTCACCTCTCTCAACGTCCCGGGCTGCATCCCCACAGNCACCTGGCCCCAGCCCCTCAGCTGAAGTTTGCTGGGACACAGAGGGAGCCAGGTCCTTGACATGGGTCCCGCTCAATGCCATGTCAGCATATGGGGCTGGAGAAGCCCCGAGGCTGCTGAGGTGGCTGCTCTGCCCCTGGGAAGCCAGTGCAGGGCGAAACCTCTGCAAGGTACTTCCATGGGTGGGAGCATGGTCTGGGGTCACGAGGTTTAGACCAGGGTCTACCCTGCTGTGAAGCACCGTTCTTCCTCATCCTTTCCCCCGTTCCTCTCCTGCCTCTCATCAATTGTTTGTGATAGCCGTTTGAAAGCACTTTTAGACAAAATCAAGGTGTGCTCCAGGCTGTGCTCATAACAGGTCCTCAAATATTGAGATTTCTGCGTGCTGGGTGTCAGCCTAGCAATTTCAGAGGGCGTCCTCAGCAAGACTCGCTGCATTTTCCACAGGAGAAAAAATAAACTTTATAGTGACTGGAAAAGTCTCCATCACCTATGAGTTGCTCCGATAATACATTTTTGTTTGGGGTGCTTTGTCATTATAATTACTGAAGTAAGATTTTTCAAGCCTCTTTTAGGGATTTGGAAAACACCGGTGCTAAATTTCCTCTCAGGAAATTCTGGGCTAATAGGATTGGTTGCTTGAGCTAAACGAGTATAGAAAGGAACCCAAAATAACTTGGAGTCACTGCAGAACAAAACCAAAAATTTCTTTATTAAATGCCTCTCTGTCCGGAGCAGCAGGACACGTAGGGCTGCTTTAATGAGATCCGAATGACACGGCTTCAGCTGATACACTCAAAGGTGCCGGGCTGGTGTGGGAAAGTAGGTGAACTACTTTCCGATGAAGTGGTGATGAGGAGAGCAGGGTGGGCTGACAGACGCGGAGCTGATCCACTTCCACTCAGGTCGATGAAAACTCATTAATTTAAAAGATTGGGCCATTAATTTGAAAGCTATTGACAGAGCAGAGGGAGCAGGCCTGAGGAATTAAAGAATGCAAGGACAGAGGACATCCTTGCAGCTTCATAACATGAATCCTATAGCTGGGAACAGGCAGAACCAGGTTAAATCCTTTAAACAGGAGATTAACTGGGCCACAAGTGATACGGAAAGACTGTGTGTGCGTACCAGTATTTTTACACCTAAGAGAAAAATTGATTTTATCCTCAATTAATTCAAATCAATGACTTTGCTGTCATGGGTGGGACCGAACGGCATTACCATGGCTGAAGAATCGACTCCAGGGTCGAATACAGGCGCTGGGCTCAATACCCTCACAGAAGTCCAGCCAAACTTCAGGGATCCTGATAACTCGCTTTGAGACACAATTACTGGTAATATTGCCACCAGAAACCTGGTGGAAGGTGTACAAACAGTCAGAAAAAGGCTTTTGTTTAACATGCCATGGAGATGGTTGTGTCTGCATGTAGCTGTCATCTTCCAACCTGCTGGCAATTCAGTTTTGTTAGGTGCTTTCAGGTTAACCAAAACACTTTGTTTGACCCAAACCGAACATTTTTTAATTACTATTTTTAATATTTTCACTATTTTTTAAATAATTAAATGGAAGAAATGATATTATTATTTCTTGAAATTAGGGCATTACATTGAAAAAATTATCTCAAAATGTAGATGTTTTATGTGCAAGATGTAATCCGGATGCTGGGCAGCCCCGGGCGCTACCGGAGCTGGGTGTAAGGACTATGGCCATGTTAGCAAGCAGGATCAGGTGTGCCGAGTGAAGGTCCT
The DNA here is from genome assembly GCA_013400135.1 of Rhinoptilus africanus. Lineage (NCBI taxonomy): Eukaryota > Metazoa > Chordata > Aves > Charadriiformes > Glareolidae > Rhinoptilus > Rhinoptilus africanus. The sequence continues at coordinate 310,326 of VXBO01012131.1, read as the reverse complement.
GGCCAGGGACCCGGCCTCCAGCCGTACCTGGCTCAGGGGGTTTGCTCCAGGCTGGATGCCAGCGGAGGTTGTTAGGGATGCTGCTGAGCCCATCTCCCACGCCATCTAACGAAAATGAGTCCATTTTCCTCACTCCAAACCATGTTCCAGTGAAAAGCAGAGCATGGCAAGCAGAGACAGTTAGGAGATTTGCCTAGAAAATTCAGCCGCTGCTTGAAAAGACCAATTCTGTGGGTACCTCCATCACTCTCCTCTGCTAAATACACACACCACCTCCCTCTGAGCCATGGAAACACAGCCAGAGTGCCAACTCTTCCATCAATTTCTTATTTGTAATTAAATATTGAGGTAATAGTGTAAAATACCTAATATCATACCCCCTTTTCCCAACATGTACACAGATGAAAAGCATTGTGTGCTTTTGGAACCGCTTCGTGCCAAACAACTCCAGCAAGTATTATTTTATTGTGATGCGCACAGCTGAAAACCAAATCTGATACAGATATTGTATCAAACCTTGTTCTCTGTGGCAATCTAATTTTATCCTGACATGTTGATTGCTTGCTCTTCATCTGCAGTTGCTGTCCCAAAGGCTGCTAAGTGAGAGAAGCAGTATTTTATTTTTTTTCCTGTAAGAAGATGACACAAAATAAATTCCGAAGAACGCACAGGAACAAGGTGGGTTTTGTTATTCACAAGACAGCTTTGAGAAGGGAAAGAAACTGGAGCTGAGATTTTTGGGGGCTTCCACGCAAACATGGATAGTACAAAATATGATGGAATTTCTAATTAATAAAGCATATAGAGCTATTCCAAAACAAGGGATTTGGGGCAAGTTGGGGCTTTTGAAAATCCTTCTACATTGCCCTCATTGCTTATCAGTAGGATGGAAACACTGAATTTCTTTGAGAAGCTGGGCCTTTGGCATGTGCCATCCATGGATGAACGACACTTAGGAACCTACAGCTCATAGACCAACTAAATTCAAACCCAAAATGTAGCTGTAGTTTTTACTTAGGGATTTTAAATTCTTTAAGTAAGGAGTTTTTATCAGAAGCGGATGCAACACATTGAGGAAGGGATGCTGAGCTTTGCAGTAGCGTATAATTAATTACCTGTTACTTAAATAAGGGCTTGCAAAATTTAAGAGATTTTTCACAAACTTCCATGAATATACAATTACAAATATAAAGCTAAATGATCCTAGCAAGGGACACAGCATCAGGCTCGAAAAACAAAACACGATAACGACATACTTTGGGACATGTCACCTGAGCGGAAAAGAACGTCTCTTGCTCAGAGATTTGGGGTGTTTCAATAGAAAAGTCCTTAAGGAAACCATTTCCCCCCTACGCAGTTGTGTTAGGAACACTCAGTGTAGAGCTGCTGCTCTCCGCAGTTGGAATCTGAGCGCTCCTCTTCGGTGACAAGATCCCAGTCCAGCCTCTCTCTGTCTCTCACCTGGGGGGCCACGGGTTCAGTTTATGCTATTTATGCGCATTAATCCTTCTAATGAAAGATGAAAAACTGTTCTGGATATTTACGGGACCAGAACAAAGGGGTTAATTTTCTTGTAAAAGTTTAAGGAAAAAAAATCAAACACAAACTCACCACCCCATTCAGAAAACATCATTGGTGCCATATGACAATTAAGTATTTCTTACTGAACCTCACTCGCATGTAATACATCCAAAACTTTGAAGCATTGCTTAATTTTAGTAACTTTTTCTTTTCTCTTGACCCAGTTATAAACAAGCTTTTACTATTGGGAAATGAAGTGTTCATGCAGCAGTACTGGTTTCCCCATCATTTATTTTTGTATTAATATAGAAGAGTTTTCCTTCTTTCTCTTTAATTACCTACCCTGATAGCGTTCTGCATCATCTGTAAGGTCAGAAGTTTTCTTACATTCTTACTCTGCTTTCTCCATTAACTTAGGGTATAACTCCAGTTAAATCAAATTGAACATTTTAAAACATATAAATGTTGGCTTGGGATTGGCATGAGTAGACAAGAATAAACGCGCTTTTTATAAGCTTTTGATTGAAGGCAATTCAGTTTGGAGAATCAGAAAATTAAATTAAAAGAGCAATGCTGGAACGTATGTTAATTTTGGATGGTTAATTTAATTGGAGGGACAGCTGATGAGTGCAAAGCTGCGCTGGCTGGAGAATCCACACGGACTCCAGTTCTAGCTCTGCCATAAGCATGAAGAAAAATCAGCATCCTGGACAAAACCCATTGTCTTTTCTGGTTGTTTAATTCATCAGCAACTTTCCTTTTCATGCTCTTTGAGGACAAAAAGAAAAAAATTGGGATTTTGGAGAAAAGGGGAACAAGTTAAAGACAGGCAAAACCATGAAAGCACTTAAAGAAGAAAAAACCCTCTTGTGTTTCTTCTTGAATTTTCTTCTTAACTTTTACATTTACACTTCGGTATTTCAAAAGCAAGTCTAACACAGGAGGAAGTCCTGCATCAACAGAGGGAGGTCCCAGTTGCCTGGATTTCCAGCGGGTAGGGCTTCCACCGTGGCTAGGATGGGGAAGGCGAGATTGCTGGCCGGCCTCCAGCTTGTAGGAAACCACCTGAGTTTGCATGAGGGTTTTTTTTCTTTTTAACCAAGACATTAATTCCAAATGTGAATTCTGATTCAAATCCATAGATCATCAACGTACCATCAAAGGAATGTTTTATAGTTGGCAAGATTAAGATGTGTTGAACATTAAAGCTACATCATTTGAAATCACAGTAACTACTAACAATCTTTCGGAAATAGAGCAAATTACCATGGCTTTTTATTGCCAGAAAGGAGAATGTCCATTTCCAAAATATGAACTTTTACTATCATTTTATATCTCTCTCTGTTTTTATGAAGCAAAAGTTATGAAGGCATTTCAAACATAAATTACTTGAAACTTCTGCTTAATTCCCAGTATAACTAAGCTTGAATTGTCTAGATCAAAGTTTTTTTGAGTTTTTTTTCCATTTCCATAATAATACAATTATGGTCTTTTTCACAACTAAGGAACACAGTCTAAAGATCAGGAGAAGAAAAAAATGGCCATTACGGCAACTCTTGTGGGGAACAGACCTGTTCTACCTCACCTTTGCCTTTGATGTCCAGTTCTTCCACGTTAGGTTTATTGGCAGGATCTCAAGTCTTCAGTTAATGCTGTTACTTGGTCATTTTGTTGTGTGTAGCCAACCTGGTGGTCCGTTGGGAGCGCTCCAGCCTTGCGATGCACATGAGGGTGAGGAGCCGGAGTTTGGAGAAGATTGAACTCCCTCATAGGCCAGATTCTGTGTATTTACAATCAGAGGAAGGAACTGCACCCTCTCACATTTGTAGATGAGAGGCCTCCAAACAGCATGGCTGTGGTGGATACACAGGGCTGTGAAGAAGCAGATATTGTCCAGCAAAAGGCCAAATGCTGGAAAGCCAATAGCCAAACCAGGCGAGTTTAGCAGCTGCATTATTTAAAATTATTTAATCGATGCTGAGTGGCTGTATAATTTAAGTCTTCAATATAAGGACAAAAATACTTGAATCAAATTGCTAGGACAAAATCACTTGATGATTAATCCCCAAAGTATACTTTTAATGTCAGATCTAAAGACTTTAGGACAACTGTCCTATTTTTACTGTGCCACATCATATTTTTCATTTTATGGATGCAGTTCTTATTCAAGAACCATAATTTCTTATTTGGTTCACCCTGCAAGAAGTCTTTGCCTTCTCCTGAAATACCTACTTAGAAAAGCATTCACAGAAAGGTAACAACCAACAAGGAAAACAACCACCCTAAAACCACCATCAATTTTGTGCATTTCCGTCAATCCAGCTCCTGCTGATGCTCCCATTGGAGCTCTGGGTGTTAAATGATTTCGCGCTTTCATTCTCAAGCTGAAACTGCACAAAATCCTCTCATTTAGCCACCACTGGAAGCAATAGAGAGAAAGCTGCAAAGCTCCTGGGTCCCTGTAAGAGGCAGGGAGCGTTTTGCCTAAAATGTACCTATTTCAGTCAGCATACTTCATGCTAATTGACTTTTAAAATTTGAGTTGAGCTTCCTGTTGGCGGCTCCTGGCCCACAGTGCCATCCGTTTTGGGGCCGTTCTGTGTCTCCTGGGACCTGGGTTCAGTTCCAGGTTTTCCACAGCTTTCCTGTGTAGGGCTCTGGGGAGCGATCTCATTTCTTGCTAACGCAGTTCGTCTTCTGCTCAGTAATAACATATCCACTAATTCACATAGCTCCGAGAAACTCAGAACTGTAGCAATAAAACTTGCAAACATATGAGAAATAGAAAAGCATGTAAATATGATTCAAAACCAATCTGAAGTTACTAAAATCCAATTGAATTCAAATTTCTCTTCTTTCTCTTCCCCTAGCTGATGTTTCCCCAAAGCTACTCTCTTGAATTACATGTACGTAGTGACCCTCAATCTAGACGGCTTGCATTTCTATGTCAAAAACCCCCACCGTCTTGTATTGCTTACGGAGAAAATATATTAAACTATGAAAATGCAGTCCACATGTGTTTCATATTCATGAAATCACTGAACAGCTAGGAACAAGTCTCTGGTACAGGAGAAGGTTTGCAGGAATGAAACAAAGTTAATGTCTTACCCCCTCTTTTTGAGGACTAAGAAAGTGTTTACAAAAGCAGACCAAAGGGTTTGAACAGCTTTGCAAAAGCCACCACTGTTACCACTGCACAAACGAGTATCAATTGGGTTTGAACGAGTGTAGGGGAGAGCAGGGGAAGTTTCTCACCATCATAAGACCAAGCCTTTTGGCTGGAGCAACAGAAGCAGAGCCAGCCAGTCAAAAGGACAGCATCTGGCAAACTGGCCATGCTGTGATGGCACCCGTGGGAATGGATTTGGTGAAAAACTGGTAGTTTCCAGTTTTTCAGCCCCAGGGAACAACAAGGCTGTTGATTAGGCTTGGTTGGCATCACCATTGTCCGCTGCTTAATACCAGGGCAATGTGGATTTATGGAAAACATAGCTACTCAGAGGAGTGAGGTTTTTGTCCTGAAATGAGAAAATTGGCTGGTAGCGGTGGAGATGTTGAGCACAGACCTTCCAGTAACCAACTGTAAAATAGTTGCATATAACAATGACTAAGAAGCTGCTACGACACATGAAAATACCCTCTACAGAGCACACACTACAGAAACGAATCTTTTTAAAACCACTCACATCTTCCAGGTGCCATTAAAAGTTGGCCCGTACACAGGGGTGGTAGTTTTGGTGGCAGTGGCTGCAGACACGAGGAGTGTCACCGTGCGGCCACCTGCCTTCTGGCTTCAAGGCTGGGAGCTGGTGCCTTAGTGCAATCAGGAGTGGCAGCACAATTAACTCTTAGCTACAGCTGAAATGCAATATCTCATCTGCAATACATCAGACTGTGTGGAGGCCTCTTTCAAAAACAGCCCTAATATTCAAAATTTAGAAACACCATCTGTTAGGGACTTTGTTAAATAAAAATATCTCATTACCGAACGTAGATCTTGGAGAGGGATCTCTTTCTTTCATATACATCTGAATCTCTTTAGCTGGACAATCACAAGTAGGTGGTGTCTGGAATTTCCAGAGGTTTCTGACAGGAGGCATGTTCCTAACCTGTGGCAAAATAAATAACTGTATTATTAATCTGGAACTGGTAATAACTCATGACACTTGAATTATCTTGCTGAAAGGTGCCTTTTTACCAGCTTTATATCTGCTGGTAAATAACAATTCCCCTAATTACAGATATAAATCTGTTGAGGTGCACAGTTGAAAGTGATGAAAATGTTTAATAAAGAATGTCCCAGCAGTGGAGAACGTGATTAGATTCAACATGTTGACCACGGGTTTTTGTGGATCTGCTGCTAGAACCACAGACCCTCAGGATGGCAACACGCTCTTCATTCGAATGATAAATGTAAAGGGGCGAAAACCACTTAGTCTGGTGATTATAATTGTTCCAAGAGATCTGAGCAACCAATGAGGCATAAAAAACCAAGCTATACAAGTTCTCATGGCTTATTACAACAGGGAAGAGCATATATTATATGCCCTGCTTATAAACAGCAGACCTTTAATTATTTTGGTTATCAAGTGAAGTTTTATGAAGACATGATTATCTTTTGCTGTTTGAATTTGTCACCTCTATGATTCAGACTCATATCACAGATCTTTAAAAAACAGAAATTGGAAACAGCTCAAAACTGTAGTTTATTTTTGAAATAAATAATTTTTTTAAAAAAATCACAGTTTTTAAAATTCCATCTTAAGTCAACTATTTTACAAAAGCCATGACATCTTTATCTGAAATGGCCTTTGTCTTAGTGCTTTGTTTTCAGTCTTATATAGAATTGTAAATAATTATTATAATTTTTTTGTTATTTTTGGCAGTGGACAAAGACAATTTCTTTTAATTAAGATTGATTATTCTAATTGTAGCCTCACCAAAACTCACCAGCACAACTCCTCAGGTGTCCCAGACCTCCACAACTCACTGACACCAATACAAAGGTGGAAACAAAGACAAAGACAGTACAAGTACCTGGATGGCAGAAGTCCGAGTGTGGCCTTAGTGAATATAGAGTGTGGAACGGACAATGACCTTTCCGACCTGTTAGATAAAATATATGCTAGCTCAATGCAGCATACAGGTTGGGTTTCATAACTCATAAATCATAATTGTTAGACACAACTGCAGTTTCATCCCAAAATTTCTACCCCACTTCTAGATCCCTCCTTTCAGATGAGGCTGGGAGCTCAGCCTCTCTGCCCTTCTTCAGGGAATAAGCAGAGTTCGTTATCAAGCTGCCAGTCTAGACCCCTTGACAGGCGCCGCATTCATTTAACAATGCGGCGTAACACCGAGATTACTTCGTTTTAATATTTGCAAAGATTTTCATGTTACGCTAGAGGTGGTTACATCTCATTGCTTCTTCTTTATTTTCACTTTATTGACGGACATGCACTTTCCATACAGGTATTAATTAATAAACTGTGTTCTTAATTCATATGCTCCCTTGAAAGGAAGGAATCTTTGACATAATATCTGCCTACTTGTGTTCAAATTACAAAAACGATACTCTGGTTCTGATATCAAGCTTTCTGTCATTGAAAATATTTCCCACATTTTATTTTTCCAGACTACGTATACAACCAAAACTCTATATTTTTGAGTTTTCTTCAACAGAAAGCTAGAGGAGAATTTGCAGTTAATGGCCAGAGCAAGCGCTCAGCGTTGTGAGACCAGAAGCAGAGCAGTGCTTTTTGTGCCACGCTGCCCAATGGGCCATTGCATCCTGCATCCCCTGCATCCCACATCACAGGACTGCACATGGGATTTCTAAATTTTTGTAATTGCAGCTGAGGAAGGACAGCATAATTCTCCACTGGATAAAGAGAGGACCTACAAGTTAAATTTTCTTAAGAACCAATCTTCCAGTTTGTACCCTGTGAGGAAATCCATGATAAGAATCTTCTTAATTCAGATCTTAATATGAGCCAATATATTACGCAATTTTGGAGAACACACTGGTAGATAGCAGTATATATTTATGGAGGCTCACACCAAACCTTCCTCACAGACCTCGGCTTCATTACACATCAAAAATAAACCCCACCAGCAAGCATTAGAAAACAAACAAGAACCAAAAATCAAGTACAGGCACCACCATTTCGAAATCAATTGTCTGGGATGGGTACCACCGAAGATTAAACCAATAAAATGTTTTTTATCAGGAAACTTGCATGCGAGAGGAACAAATAGCTGCAGAACCTGGAGCTGGCGTGCAGTCCTGAATTAATAGCTTAATGTAATTCAGTTCTTACTGGTTGCCTGGAAACTAACTTAGAAAAAAAAAGTAAAAGCAAAAACCATAATGGGAGTAGAGGGCTTAATAGGGAATTATTGATGCCACCAGACTGTTAGGCAGTCTGATGTATTTCTAACAAAATCGGTCAAAATGCTCCTTTTATTATTATATGTTATTCTGAATAACAAGGTCCAAGGCCAAAGAAGATAAAATATTACATAATGCTGGTGGTTAACGCAGACAGAGGAGCCTGGCATGCTGGTATTTGCCATCGTACCAGTGATAGACTATCCGTTATCTCCGTTATCCTCAGCACTGTTGATTTTCTTTCTCTCTCTCTCTTTTTTTTTTTTTTTTTTTACATAATGTAACTAATATTCTCAAACAGTAAAAGTGACGAAGCTCTTGTGCATTCCTTACGAAGTCAGCTGGCTCGAATTAGCCCTATAGGTCTGCTCAAAGAAGGAGATAAGTTTATTAATTTCAGCTGAAAACAAAACTGTTTTCTGAAGCAAAGACACAGCTGTTTGCCAAACGCTGCTTTGGGGAAAGTTTTAGTGAATGCTCATAGTTCTGTTTCTTGGGGGGGAAAAAAACCTACACCACCTGACCTGTTGGCTGCCATTCCAAAGGGTGGAGAGTGTTTCCCATGGGTAAGAGAATCCCATCAGAGGTTCTGGGAGGTGTGTGAGCGATGGCAGCCAACGCCAGCAGGAGCAGGGGGACGGGAGGCAGCATGGGCTTCCAGCAATGCATTAAAGCAAAGGCTTGTTGCAGTGAAAGGTTCCCACTGCGTCCAGTAAGGACCTGCTTAATTTGGGAATCATAGAATCATTTTTGGTGGAAGGGATCTTTAGGATCATTGAGTCCAACAATCAACCCAATGCTGCCAAACCCACCGCTAACCCATGTCTACACATCTTTTAAATCCCTCCAGGGATGGCCATTCCACCACTGCCCTGGGCAGCCTGTTCCAATGCTTGATAATCCTTATGGTGAAACATGATAAGTTAACTGACTAGACTAAAGACTCATCTTTTCGCTAACAAAAAAAGCAATGTAATGATTCTGGCATCACAGAAATACTGTTTTGACACCAGCCGCTGGCATGGGCTGCAGCTCCCTGTGTGGCTGTTCACCCGGAGCAGCTCCAGCACCTGCGCTCTGGTGCCCAGTTTTCCCTCTTGAAAGAGTGGCTTAGGGAGTGCAGGTTTTATCCTAATTATTTTTGTCAGGAATTCGGTCAGTTAAATGAATTTAAAATTCAGCTGAACAACCCCTTCTCTCCTAATTATTTTTGGATATATAAATAATGCATTTACAACACCGAAAGAGAAAAAATGCCATAAAAACTATCATCTTCAGCCTATTGGAGACCATCCACAAACACACAAATAAACCAACTTTGTACTTCAAAGACAAATCCTGGCAGGCTTTCAGGGGCTAAGAATGATCATATGTTAGAAACAGCTTTGAAAACAGACTCTATCTCTTCCTCTATAGCTAACGTGCAAGTGTACAAGGGATATGTAACATGCACCATAATATAGAACATATTGTAATATATAACAGCGCAGAACTAATTTTGAGTCTGATACTGATTTATCTGTTATGTTGAGATAGTCAATAGATACCTCAAAAGCATTTTAAATAGTCTCTAAATAAAGCAAGTCATTATTTCTTACTAAAAATGGAGATTTTAAATGATCCAGTTACTGAAAAACCCACAAACCGTAATTTGTTTTTAAATTTCACAGTTCGCTTTCCCATTTCTATGATCTACAGTGATAAAGTATCAACACAGAGATCAAAAGTCACAACAAAAATGTTTAACAACTTGCAGACAGTATGTTAAATCCCTACAACCTAAGGTAAGACAAACATAATCACAAACCCTTTTTATTGCAGTTTCTTAGAAACTGTGGATATAAATAGAATTTAGTGCACCAGTTAATTTATTTTTCACTATTATCACATTACCCACAGTTTATATTTTCCATGTCTTTCTTTTTATCAGTCCTTGAACCAGCAAACCAAAAGACTTCAGAGTCTTCAGTCATTAGAGGTATTCATATATTTGCCCGAAGGAATGGAGGTGAGGACATAGGTTGCAAGCTGAGGAGCTGAAATACAATTTGGGAACAGACTGCACTCTAAACTAGTCTCGATGTTGAGCAGTGCTATCTTCCTGTGATGCCCACTCCATACACGTCTGCTCTTTTGAACTTGGACACCAAGCACCCAGAACACAATGAGACAATTAGCCCACACAATTTTGGCACTGCCAGGGACCTTCATTGCGCCTTTTTAATGATGATGCTGTAGGCTTTCTGTGGAAACAAGGAGTATATTTTCTCCCACAGGTATTTCTATCAAAACAAACTCTGTAGACTAAGCCTATTGTGAAAGCGTTGGGTGAGAACATCCCCCCAACCTCCTCGCGCCTCCCCCAGGCCATTGAATGCAGAGATAGGGATGTCCCCAACTGCTAAAGGAGCTTGGTACCTAAGCACCGAACTCTCAGGACTATGTCTCAGGGATGTTCTGCAAAAGTTGAAGCATTCAAAAAAACTTGATACGTAAACCATCTGTATGTTTGAAATTACTAACATGCACCTCATTTGAAGTGGATTTCACTAGAAAAAGCAAGTCTGGAGAACCTGGACATCAATCATAACTACTTGAAACATGTTTGTGTATTATTGCCCTGACAAGCTAGGCTTCTTATGGACGGCGCGGTGAAGTCAGACAGCTAGGGAACGTCAGGGGGTTTATTCTGCTTCACAGCGTTTTTTAAATCTGAAGAAGGTGATGTGAGAAGCAGAAATAATTTGACTTGACATTATTATCTGCAGCCCTGTTTAAAGACTTGCAGTCATCAGACTCCTACGTGACCTCTACGCTGACCATAATGGGCTGGGAAGTCCTTGAGATGGGACTATTGAGAGCAAACATGGAAGCTCAAATGCTATTTTTGTACATTCATTTCCCTGGCTATAACCACACCGTAGCTACTGGAAGTGTATCTGATTAGCCTGAAGCTATTATGCCAGCAAACTATAGCTCAAGACAACTCTCATCAGAACCTTTTAATGTAAATTGCTGTCTCCTTGCCATCTGTGGAATTAAAGTGATTTATTTTAGTTCAGGAACTGTCTCTGAGTTTGTAAACTTTTTATGGTGGACCTAATTAAAAGTATTCATAGGCCTTTTCTTCTGGAAGGAGAGAGATGTCCTCCTGAAGTTCAAAAATGTCAAAGTCTTATTTTTTTATAGTTGCTGGAATAAGTCATCCATAGATTGCTACTCTGCATAATAATTCATACATTACAAATACCGATATTTATAGCCAAAGCAGAAACTCCAAAAATCTCCTGGTTTTAATGGGAATGTTGGCAGGTCCTTTATTATGTCAAAGCCAGCAGTGATGTTAAAAATTCAGGTATCAAACTATCAACACATGATAAATGGATGGTGAACTGCTCATGTCACACCACTTATTAAGTTGGTACCATAAATTATTACACTGTAAAGATCAATGTTTACTCCAGTCTTTCTCTCTTTCCATATTGTTACAGCTATTTTCTAGGATTCATTAAAAAACTATGAGGAGAAACAAAAAAACCAAAACCGAAAACATGTGAAACAGGAAAATTAGTTTTCTTCATGCTGAATTGTCCTCTGTTATCTAAACAAAACAATGACTGAATGTGTTGCAATTAATAAAACCCACTAGACAAGAAAGTATGAATTGGAGACGGATGACACCATGGAGTTTATATATTAAATGAAAACTCCAAAAGTTGAATTAAGAAAGATAAAAGAGCGTATGATATTTTTTTTTTTGAGAATTAATGTCTATTTATCACCCAATTCATATTTTCTATTATCAAATGGGAATTCAAGGAATACAGTTAGTGCAGACTAAGAGTCCCTTTAATGCCAGGTACAGCGCTCTAAAGCCAATTCTCTTTGATTTTCACAAGACGAGAATATCACATATTTTAAAATGGCAAAGTCCGATAGCACAGACTTGCTCCATTTCTGCTGGCCACCCCCTCGGCTTTTCCCCGCGTCGAGAGGATGACTAGAGCTGTCAAAAACCAGCTGTTGAGCCATAAGTGAAGAAAATACCTTTCTGCCTTGTTCCGAGCTGTCTCAGACCATGGGGCTGCTTGGCCCTTCTGTCCCCTCCGAAAAGGCTTTGCCTATCCCTAGTTCCTCAACCCACTCCCCGGAACGTCAGACATGTCACACAGTTGTTAACTTCTGTTGGACCAACGGCAAATCCCCGTTTCTGCAGGAGAGCGGCGCTGCTCCCTCTTTGCATCCCGCAATTAAGCGTGTGATCAGGATTCACGCTGCACCCATCGCGTGGAAACGACATCGCGTGTACACTTAGGAGCAGCATGACAGTCCATTAACAGCTAAACACAAGAAGAAAAATAGGTTTTCTATGTTTTTACACTCATCAGATTTTTGAAAAAACACCTTTCCACATGATGTTTCTGCCAGTTTGATTTCAGCTTATGCTTGGCAGGAGATGCACGCCAGCAGTGATTTCCCTGCTGTGCTTTGGGTAGGCTCTGTCTCCTAAAACACGAGGTATTTTGGTTATTCATCTCCTCGAGCGCAGCCCCTGGCCACTTGTGCTGCTTTTCTGCATTTTCCAAACCTGCAGGCAGCATTTATCAAATGCCACGTACAATAGACAAGCTGGTAAAAAACAGTTCTTCCAGGATGACCACACCGCCCGAATTTATTGCTACTGTGTCCGAGATTTCACAAACAGCAGCATCAAAAAGCACATTAGCTTTACCTCTGAGTTTGCAGTACATCCTATGAGATTTTATGACAGATGGATTCAAAGGTGAAAAAAATCAAGAGGCCTCAAAAGCTTTTATGGCTTTTCTTACCTCAGCTCTATTTGCAAAACATCTTAAGCCGGGCCACGTACTGCCTCTGTTTTTATATTTGGTTTTACAGCAGAGTACACTATATGCCATAAATAATAGAACTGAAAAAGGGAAAGTTATCAATAAGCCCCAAAAATGCTAAGATGGATTTCTAGTGCTCACACGGTCTGAGGGATGTTCTGACCGGGATGGGGCAGGCGGCAGAGCCTGGTGGTTGGGCAGAAGGATGCAATCATTTTGGGTTTTAATCATGATACTGCCATGGGTTTTCTTGATGGCCATCTGCAAAACTCTCCTGCTCTTCGTCACCGCCCGCAGCTGCTTCTGCGTGTGTCCCCTGGCCCTCTGCGTGTCCCCCCAGTCTCCCTGCATGACCCCTCCAATCTCCCTCCATCTCCCCTTATGTCCCCCCAGTCTTCCCTGCATGTCACCCCGCCCTGCCCCAGCTCCCAACTTGAGACTAACAAGAAAGACGTTTCGAACCAGTACCTCCGTTTCAGCTAGCCTTTTTTTATCATTTTGGGTAGAATTGCCATCATCACACACACATTTCTATTTCACTGCAAGAATCCCATGAAACGACAATGAAAGAACAATTTTTTTTTCCCTTTCTCTCTGACAGCCCTTGATGAACAACTTACCTTCCCAGAACTTACCTTTATGAGGCTCGCGTGGGGAATACTGCACACACTTTCGCATCATTATACATGCGTTAGGAGAGCTTTAACAGCTTGTTGTTGGGTAAGCTTAACAGAGAGGCAACGTCTCTCGGTTTCTTGCCAGTTCCCAAGGATTTTGCTTAAATTATCCCTATGTTGCAATCCCAAATGACTGGTTTGGGTCTGTGTTCTGTAAGGAAATCTGTGATCGATTGCTGCTGGAGGAACTTCAGGGGGTGAGCACAGGAATAGGAAACCAGGCAGCCAAAACCACACCGGATTGTGCCGTACAACGGTGGTCGGTGTCACAGGCTTCAGCGGGGGCTGTACAAACCTGGCAGGATCTGGGACTAAATGCTGAGGCACTGGCTTGTAGGAAGTCTTATGCTGCCGCAGATTATCTGCTATTACCACTTTAAAGAGAAGGTACTAAGCAGCACCGCAGTAAGAAGTGTGACCGTAGCAGAGACCCTCAGGTACACACAAAAAAAGTGTTGGCGTAAAGGGAAGAGAAAGAAGAAAGGAGAACTTTTCTTGTTTTGTGGGTATGAGGTGGCCGTATCAAGCAAGATGCCAAACCCACCCTCTTCCAAGCACTATTGCTAGAGTCAATATGTTTAATTCACCTCATTATGCTCATCACAACGCAGGGATTCCAGCTCCTGTTGGGCAAACCTGTGCTCAGTGGAGGGCTGCTGGTGGAGACCCACACCAGGGCTGTGATGGGGATACAGGAGTAGGAGAAAAGAGGGGGTTCTGTCATCAGAGTGAGCATTCAGGGCATTGGCCGTGCTTAACTAACGCAAGGAAGGGACTTTGAGCAACCTGGGCTGGTGGGAGGTGTCCCTGCCCAGGGCAGGGGGTGGAACTAGAAGATCTTTAAAGGTTCCTTCCAACCCAAACCATTCTGTGATTCTGTTTTTCCAGAGATGCTATCACTTTTTCCCGTAAAAATTAAAGTCCAAAGTTTGTAAGATACCTAAAAGTTCTAACATTAAACTTCACCTACCTTAAAAAAAAGGAAAAAAAGAAAAAGAAAGAAAAAGATTGAAAAAGAAGACTATATGTCTGCCTATAATTTTAACAACTCCATCTTGGATTCTATTTATACAGTGGAAAAAGAAAAAGGCTATTGTAGGCCTGCCATGCAAACCTCTCAGATCTCAGGACAAATTCTCCCAGCCTTCAAAGGAACATTTTTTTAGCCCTCTTGTTAGCCATGGCACAACATATTCGGGGTCCCTGAAGGTCAAATACCTCTGTACTTTTTCTGTGCATGATTGTTGGAACAGCTCTCCCACTTAAAAGTCAGATGATCTTACCTCCAATTGATATCATCTTCCTTGTTTTACATAAGAAACAGTCTGTAGTGTAAATCAGATCCAGCACAACTACTTGCTACAGACTCGCTCTTCAGTGCAGAGTTTGTAGCATGAAAAAAATATTTTTGCATTAAAATCAAAAGAACAATCTTGAAGGAGTCTTTTCTCAGCGCTCAGACTACCGAAACAACATGGCATGGCATGAAATGAAAAATCACGCAATTTCCTTCTCTATACAGTTGGAAAGGTTTAACTAATTAAACCAATTATTTTGCTATAATAATGTGAAATTAAGTTTTCTTTGCTTAAAAATAATAGAAAACTGCAATCTAATCTAATCTTGTGTTTAAGTCTATATGAAGGATACACAGCAGTGCTGCCCTAGGGCAGATGTTTAATGAATTACTGAGTAAGATATCGTGTGCATCAGCTGTGTCCGTACTGCATATGCCATCTATTCTTTTCATATTTTGTTGTGAATTATTGCCCATCCTTTGTTGTTTGTGTATGCAAGATAGCCAGCCAAATATTCACCTACAGGAGTGTATTTCCTAACAGCGCTGGAAGCAGCACAGACCTTACAGCCGGAGGAGGACACCTTCCCTCCCCAACCCGAGGGAAAAGGCTGGTCCTCAGCAACATCTCAGGACTTTTGCTCTTGCCACGGTAAAATTAATCAAATTTTGCCTTGTCTTTTGGGCAAATATGGATGAACTAAATCAAAAAGACCGTCAGGGTCCAGGCTTTTTCCATCCAATTTTTGTTCAGTGAGGTGTGGAAGTCTGAAGGGACACGCTCACCTCGCCTGGATAGGGCGTCTTGCACCACAGTGCAAACATGTTAAACACCAGAGAGTTCATCAGTGTCTCAGATGAGCTCAGGTTGTGTTCATTTACTCTGCTTTCTACCAATTTTCATCGCAGTTTTTAAGGGTCTGCACCAATAATGACTACAGGACCATATCTATATACCTGTCCCCTTTGGTTAAACAAATGCTGGGGTTTGAACTCTTGATCAGTTGTTGATGCCTGTACTGCAATTAAAGTTAAAAGGAAGTTGAAAATTTACAGATTTCTTCATGCGTGTAGCCGACAGGACAACAGCAGCGTTATTGCTTTTGCAGTCACAGGACGGCCCAGAGTAACACGCTTTGACTATGGAAAAGTTCTCCGTGGGATCAAGGCTCAGTCTCAAATTGCTCTGTGTGTGTGTATATATATGTATACACACATAAATACACAAACATACATACACACAGAGAAACATATATATAAATGAGCTTCTCTGGTTGCACATTCTCCCTAGACAATCATTATTGCAAACTCCTCTCTTCAAAGCATGCTTGCTAAAAATCAGAGCTTACACACAGGAAGGCAGCTAACGTTTCCCAGGAATGCTGAAAAAGGGACATCATTTGCAGATTTACCATTTACATTAGATTTTCAGACTTCTTTGGCAATTTCAATCCTACTTCCCTCTTCCTCTGTAGTTTGCTCTTCAGTTTCCTGAGGACCCCAGGGCAGGGAAATAATTTCAGCCACAGCAACAACAAGGTGACACAGCCTTACTGGAGGGCCACCACCTTGCATCTCCCTGGTCCCCCACCCATCACCAGCTGGTGGCTGTGAAGACGCAGCTCCAGGTCGGAAGGATCAGGAAGCCACCCCCAAACAGGCTGTACCTGCTTCTCAAACTGATGTGCACAAGTGCCCTCTTCCTCAGCTGTAATTTTACGTTTTAACCTTCGCTGAGGTCCTCTCCAGATTGCAAATTGAGTCAGATTAACACAGCAGCGCGTTTATGTGATTACCTGCTCCCCCAGCTCCCGGTTTTTATGTCCTCCAAATAATAACTTTCTTACAAAATATACTTACTTTCTTCTTCTCCTCTTTCCCGATCGTCTTCAGTCACAGCCACGCATGTGCCAAGTGAACTGAGAGGATAAATACACCATCATTCTTATAGGCTTATTACCACTGCCTTTATATTGGGAATTTTGTTTCCGCGGGCATCTCATTAAAATATTGTTTAATGAGTGTTTATATTGTATCCCGTTCTCACTGCGTTCTTACAGTGGACATTCTGCCTCCTGTGAGCTCCTTTGGTCGGGGAAATCTTCTCTTGGCTGGTTGGAATCACTTCTGTTGGCATGACTTTTGTTGGCATCACTTTCCGTGCTGCAGAGTCTGAGAAACAGCCTGCTTCTACCTCACAATTGGTGAGTCCAGGTACTAATTCCAGAACACCAGTTTCCTCTACAAAATTTCGAGAATCTCCTCTCCAAATCTGCCACGGCAGGCAGGCAAGCGAGGGACGGGTCCCATGGGAGCACCAGGGAAGGGGACGAGCTCAGGGTGCAGCGGCTCAGGAGCAGCACTGCACATCCAGGACAGAAGACTTCAGGACAACCAGTGCGAGAGTCTCAGAAAAGAGAGAGCAATTTCACCTACAAAGTCTTTTCCATGGACCTGGAGCACATTTTTATGTCCTCCAAATAACAACTTTCTTACAAAACTTACTTAACTTTTTCAGTGCATCTGTATAAATTTATATAAGTCTCAGAGTTACTGATTTACTTATTGCATATTCCAATGTGTTACATTTTAAAAATATTGTTTATATTCATTTTATTTTAAATTAAGTGCAAAATTTCTAATTTTCTTGTTGTTCTGACCTTTCCAGAACAGTGAGCTTTGGTAGCAAAGCCAATAATTTCCCCATGTTGCACAATGGCAAATCCAACCGCAAAATAATATATATGATATCTATATATAGCAGATGTAAAATTCCCACAGGAAGCTGGTAAATCCCCATCTCTGTGTTCAAATATTAGGGGCCAGAAGATCACTTTTCCTAGGCGGGAATAGGGCTTCATTATCTGATGCTGGTGATTGATGCTATTCCCAAGTAATCTTTCAGATAAATGATCCCTCCCCATCTCATTTACATAACTATTTTATCAGAGTGCGAATTAGTTCTTCACACTTCTGCATAGTTATGTCTCAAACATGGATTATTTTTACTGAGTAATGGAAACATCTATCAAATAAAAAAGATCTCTGAACCTTGTAGGAGACAACTAGTGCTAAATATCTCCTCATAAGCCTCATATTGATTCTCTTTAAGCAATTAAAATATACAGGTCTTTCCATCAATTTTTTTCCTTCACAATGGGAATACAGACATGAAAATCCAAACCACGAGACGAGGACCAAGCAGAAGGTAGGGCACGTTTTCTGGGACACTGCAGAGAACAGCAGCGGGTGGTTATTCAGATGAAATACAACATAGATGTAAAATCCAAATACTTAAAAATCTTCCTTCTTCAGTGTCTGCAATAGATACCTAAAACAACTCTTCTTTCTAGCAAATAGCTTCAAACAAAATTTTAAAAAACCCAACTTTAAAAACAGGTTTGGAGAATTTGGAGGCAAGAAAAGCCATTCCTTTCAAGGCAATCTGGTTCTGCTCAGATTTCTTCCTTCAACTCTAATCCGAAGAAGGTGTGAAAATTGGCTAAAAGGAGGCCAAGATTTCCCTGGCCTTGATGGTGTGCCAGGGTGGAGGATTAAACCCCTGGAGGATCAATTCCAAATGACTTGCTGTATGTGCAAAACCACTGCAAAACCATTTTTTCCAGGGTCTAACAGAAAATCTAATCATACTCTCACACTGAATGAAGAGTACAACTAAAACCATGGTGGGGTTTTTGTTGATGTGACTGGTTACATTTAGCCACAAAGCTCTCACAATTCACCAGTGGTACATTTCTTTCTTCAGCAAAACATATTTCATCAAAAAAGTAAAAAACCAAACATATGTAAAACCTTCTCTTGAAGAAGGACAAGATATGGGATCAGAGGAAAAACAAGGTGTACAAAACAATGATCATTATTCAACTATTCGATTATTTCAATATTATTTTCATTTTAAAAGTCATTGCTGCTAAAAATGTTTTCATGGCCACAAATTGTCCAAACGCACGCTGCATATAAAGAATTTTAATTCAGAATTGTTTTCATCACAAAAAATGTTCATAAATCAGGCTCTAAATGGATACCTACTATTGAGTTAACATCTGGCAGCAGCAAAGTATGGAGAAGAGAGCAGCAAGTTCAAAACCCAACACTTGAAGGATTTTAATTTTCACTTAATTTTTCATTGCCCAAGATTCCCCCAGCCCCACCCCGGTGAGATCAGAGGGGCGCTGGCTGCCAGCACGGCGTCGGGGCTGCGATGACGCAGATTTTCCTCTGCCATCGCTGGGATTTGTCCCCAGAAGTGTCAGCGACCCGCCCTCGCCAACCCAGCCCAGCCCATGCTCTGCCTCCACTCACCCTCTCTCTGCATTCCCGTTTCCAAAGGTGACACCAGGGGAGGGTGAGGGGTCGTGGGGCCATGTAGGGCAAAGCTGCGGAACAACCATCGGCAGGGATCCCATGATATAATTACCCGCCACTAACAATATCTGATTTAAGAGTGTTTTTAAATATTTGATGGTGGAGATGAAAGGTAATAGAAGATTGTGGCTGATCATAAATTAGAGGCAATCCTCTACGTGCATTTTTTACCTCTCCTCTTTAACGAACAAAGCTCTACCATTAACTCGCTTTACAAATGTTAGCTGCCAGAAGAATGTCCTTTTTGTGATGAGAAATGCTGGCATCCAGCCTAGTTTTCCACTGAGGTCATTACAAAGTTGTAAGCAGCACAGCCCAGAAGAAAGTGAGGAGTGGGGTGTTCAGATACTTACACACCACATGCTTTGCCCAGTTGCCAGGACAGCGAGGTGCCCAGTCCCACCTCCTCTCTTCCAGGTACAGGCAAGCTGGAATTCCATCTTTTCTGCACGAGCACATGCAGTTACTTCATTATCCAATAGAGAACACTGGCATCGCTTTGTGCTAATTCTGCATTGACTTGTCTCAAAGTGCTTATGCTCTTAACATGGACGCTGGGATCTCTGGGGTCTTTTTGCATAATTTGTTTTTCTCCTGTACGTTTTATGTAGTCTTACATAAAGGCACGGCATTCACTGGGATGTAAAAAAATAGAAAATGTAGCCGCAGAACCATTAGATCCCCAACTAGACCTCTTTGCTCCCTGCAATAGCATAAAATTACAAGACTTTGTGTCAGTGCTGCCATCACGCTAGGAGTTCAGTGGGAAATACAGCTCCTACAGACTTGTCTTTGCTGGCAAGTAAGGCTGTGCATTAAGGATATATTCATTTACATTCCTTTCAAGCTGATGACAAAGTGTCCTTTCTGTAACTTTTTTTTAAAAAAAAAAACTGGGTGAAATTTGCATAAACTCTACAAAATTGCCACCTCTTATAAATCAACGTTTATAAATCAAACGTGTTTCTCTCCATCTCCTGGAGCCTCACTCCTTGCGTCCTGCACTAGTTCCTCACCCTCGGGACAGCAGTTCAGAGCTGAGTTTCTACTGAGGTGTCTTTCAAGCCTTACTGCCCCCACATAATCTTTGATTTCTCTTTAGATACAGAAAATGTTTGTGTTTAAATCAAAGCATAGCAGTTACCTGTAGTGTGGCTGGTGTGCAGGAGGAGTTCAGCCTTTCCGACTCTTCTGGGGTTTGTCTTCTGTAGATCTCTGAGCAAGGACACCGCTGCCCGTGCCCTGTGGGAAGAAGGACCTGGAGATTTTCATCACCTTCCTCTTCACCTTGAAGGATTTTCTTTCCTTTGGAATGGCCTGCGTGAAGCTGTGCCAAAACAAAGAGCATTCCTTAACTTCAATTTGTATTTTTTGCACAACAGAAGAAAACATATGCAAAATATACTTAGGTTTATTATTTTGAAAACTCACACTAGACAGCTTTGCCTTTGGAGATTAGGAAGAAAAAAAGAACAATGTCTCTCCAGAAGTAAAGCTATTTTTCTGAGCAATATCCACAAATGCTGCCCAAGGTGTTTTACTGTTTCTGTCCATGGCCAGAGACCGGGAAAGCCCCTGCCCCATCAGTCCCAGCCGTCAGGACAGGGGGGGAAACGCTCTGTCCTGGAGGTGTGGGGCTAAATGGGGCACGTGGCAGCTCGGCGTCTTTGGGGGAATGCAAAGTATCAACAGAAATCGTGCTTGTTCAATTCCCAGTGCACCCAGTTTTGCCAGTTTTGTTTTGCATTTATGACTCGGTTCCTCCCTCATATGTGGGAGTGGCAGGAGCTCCTGGGCTGCCTTACCATCTCAAAATGGACCAGTACCAGAGGAAAACCTGCCTCTGGTCCTTTCACGAGAGCACAATAAATGCTTAGACATAACCCTTCCTCTTAAAACCATCAACATAACTATGAAACAAATAAAGCGGCACCACTCCACACTGCGAGCTGCTGGACTCTTCGCTCAGCCTTTACACTCAGCCAAGAACTCCCACAGAAACGTTTTTATATCTCAAGACTACTTGAGATGAACACAAGTACTGCACTTTCACTGCCAAATTTAATTTCTTCGTGGAGCCTGTTAGCTCAGTTAAAAGCTTGCCAGCCTTTCTGAGGACCCAGCGCTCTCCAGCCCACAACCTGGCCTCTCCCGGAGAGGCACAATTAGCCATGGAAAGGCTGCGCCAGTGTGTCAGTAACGAGCCCCGCACTCGATGCCCTCTTGGGTTTTCCCATTCTTCTGCATCTGCAGAGAGCCATTCAATCTCTGAAGTACGTCTTTTATAGAGGCTGCAGAATAGCACCCTCCTGCAAGAAGAGCACTCTGGGGTCCTCTGCGATGCTGCGGCCCGGGAGCAGAGGGAGAGATGCCCTTTGGGTGCTGGCACTGGGAAAGGGCGGCACCGGTGCTACCCAACTGGTGATGCCAAGAACGGCACGATTCAGGGGCTGCAGCCACAGCATAAACCTATGTAGGGACAAGCCATCAAGAAAATACCAACCAGCACGTTTCGCATATGAGCAGGGGAGAGGGCAGATCCTTATATATAGATACGTGTATATATATATATATAGCTTTTCTTGATAAAAATCTCAAAAAAAAATTGAGAGTGAGCGAAAGAAACCGAGATATTACAGTACCCAGAGTAAATTAAGGAAACAAAATTAGAAACAATCTGTTTCAAAACGTGGTCAACAGAATGCATCACCATGACAATCCTTGCTAGAAGCAACAAGGGAGGCTTCCTGGCACTGCTGAAGGAGCGCTCTTTCCGTAGTGGAGAATCATCAAAATGCAATTTACAGCATCAAAAAAAAAAATATCTGTACTGGCATTTTGTTGACTTCTATTCTTAAAATGTGAGAACTGGAGGAGCATTACCTCACACTGAATTCTATGAAAATCCTGATCCTAGTTTTAATGATAGAAAATCAGAGACATCTTTATCATCTTTAGCATTTTCCTAAGTGGTTACATTACAGACAAAGCTAAAATAAAGATCAAAGATTTATATCTCAGATAGAAAATGAAATCAAATGAGAGTCTCATATCAAGGCAAACGGAGGTGGGCTTTAAATAATAAAAATGGTCCTAAAAGGAAAAGTGAAAAAAAGATTAAAATATCTAAGCACTGAAAAATAAGAATATGAATTCCTTTTAAAGGTCATCATCTAGTCTAAAATACATAGCAACAAATTACAGCATAACAATGCTTATATAGGAGGTAACGATCTCACTGAACTAACCGGATAAGGCATCAGGGCAGGGGTAACAGGGCTGCTCCAGAGCACGTAGTCCTGGATGATACTTGCCCACGGGGGAGTGAAGAGCTCGACTTCCAGCATGGAGTTGCCCGGGCAAAAAATGCTTGGAGGCAGGCACAGCTCTGCACGGACAAAAATCTCCATCCTCCGTCTTCTCTCCTTCCAGCTCCCACCATGTCAAGCTCTCAACTACTAAAGAGCAGAAGTTGATTCAATTTCACTGATGGCTCTTATGAAACCTCACACTGACAAGGCTGGATGTCCTGTCCCCACAGCAGTCCTTGCTGGCGCATCGTATGATGGTCCAAAGCCAACCAAAAAATGGATTGTTTTAATTTTGGGCAGCTGAGAGGCAACGTCAGAGCTCTTGTGATAGGTGAAGTCACACAAAGGTGTTCATTGGCATCATGGTGGGGAGAAGGCTCAGGTGAAAAGTGAGAAACCAAGGTTCAAATCTACCTGGAGAGAGAGCCAGACAGCCTATCATAAAATAAATAAAGAAATAAATAAATAAGGAAAAATAGGACTGTTATGATGACAAAAGAAAAAACTGTGCCTATGGGGGGGAAAAAATAGAGATCATCTATAGTTTGTTCTCACCACATACAAACATAATACACGTAGTGCTGGTGGTTATCATCGCAGTTACTGTACAGATAGCATAGATAATATAGCTGATTGCTAATTATCTCCAGATAACACTGATAATATAGCTGATGGTTAATTATCTCCAAGCCCCCCTTGGGTACAGCGGTAGCAGGTCATATCTACTGCGGTGCTGTCAGTGGAAATCACGTCTGGCACCTCGGGGGGTTGCACCCAGCGGCTCTGCTCTGAGGGGCTACTATTTACTACATTTTAGAGAGTTCAGGCAACGAGGATAAATTTTTTCTCTTAAGAACATAAATCTGTACAAGCCTGACTGAATGTAAAACATGGTATACACATGTGGCAGGGGACGACCTTGAGCTGGAGAAAAGTTTGTTGAAAAACTTTTCCCTTTGAAAAAAACACAAATTCAGGCTGATCTAGACACTTCGCAACTATCCATCAATTTCAGCAAGTTGTCATAATTTTTTAGTGCTTAAGTAATGTTTCTCATCAAAATACTTTGTGTCAAATATTTCATTTTGAATGTTATTCAATGTAAAAAAATAGTAAATTACTTAGCAACTGAAATGAAATATCTGATGCGGAGTCAAATTGAATACTTTGTTGGTTCTGGGATTAAATTAATTTTTTTTAATCATTTTTGTTGTAAACAAAGCTTTACTTTTTTTTCCCCAGACAATTCAGAATTACCAGGGAATAAAAGAAATATATTACCCACAGCTAGGTACCATATAAGTAATATATAATAGAGTTATAATAGAGAACACTGAAAAACTCCATTGTGCTCCCATTCCTTTATCAGAGGCAGAACCGCCTGGTTAGAGTAGAGCTTGTATATCTAAGTAATATCTAATTCTCAGGGAAACCTTACCAGCAGTGAAATCAAAGCTAGCCGTAGACAAACAAGATAATCAAATACTGTCAGAAAATAGACTATTTGCGTAACTAGGGGGAAAAAAAAAAGAAGAAATGGGAAAAGAGACAATGCGTATAATATAACAAAATGATTTTTACTTTAACAAGACAGTGTTCCCATTTGTACAGTTTGAAGCGTGGCATGGAAATGGGGCAACAGTCAAGGGAGGGCACAGCAATTCTGATGATTTCAGTAGGACCAAGAAATCTCACCTTCTCATTGGGATTTTTAAGGGAAATACAGCATCCTTGATAAGGATCCAGCATTCCAAGCTCTTTCCCACACAGTGGCTTGATATTGCACGCGTTAATTGAATGGCAAACTGTTGCCTTGTGAGTAGAAGCCCATACACTGCTGTGTAAAAGCAAGACTATCTGAACTAACGTATTGAATCCTTTGAAAAGTTATTTTCCCATAGTATCGCCTCCCAAAATCACAAAACCTTTAAGTAGATCTATGGTGCAATATGCACATGTTCGTAATTAAAACAACTCATCTTGGTCAGATAGGGATTATCTGATGCGTGCTAGTTGTCTTTGTCACCCACCATTGTTTTGAACAATGTTGTCAAAAGAAAATCAAATTAAGGATGAAAAATAATTGCAAAATATATCAAAGCATAAAACAGACACTAAGTGCATAGAATAAATAGCTGTAGGGGAAAGCTTTAAAATACCGTAAGAGCTTCAAAAATAGCCTGTATTTCAAACACATTTTTATTTCTTATTCTTCTCCCACACTTTTTTGGTGTGGAAACAGGCTTAAAACTCAAAGATAAAGAACAAATAAATGTTGTCTTTCATTTGCAAATATGAAATGAGGACCTCGGCCTCTTTTAGCTGTGAATACTAGATCTGCTTCCTTCAGAGTTCCTCTTACCAGAAGTCTGGTTTATAGATATAAAAGAAAGAAATGGTATCAATGCCTAAGCAGTTGGGCATTGCCTTTTATTTCCCCTGATGATATTTCATATGGTTTGCTCCTCCTTTGCGTTAAGTGGCCCATCAGGTACAAAACCGACAGTCACCGTGGCTGGATGCAGCTTCAGAAATTATGGCCAAGCCTCAGGACCAGCCGTGTGTGACTGCACATCCCAGAAAATTAAACCCCCTTCCTGCCGGCACAGCTTCCAGCCAGCGGATGTGCTCGCCCTGGTGCCAGCAAGGGAAGAGCTGGGCTGTGACCCGACTGCTGCCCAACGCATCGGAAGAATCAGTGCTTTGGCACTAACTGCCCAATAATGAGATTCTGTACATTTCTACAACATCTTTCCTACCAAATTACTCCAAACTGCTTTGCATGCTTGATCCACCGTGTCCTCAGTTCATGGCGACGGCAAAGGAAATTGAAGGTTTCAGAGCCATGCAAGGTGAAAATTTGCTGCTCGCATCATAAAGCGCTTCTCTAGAGCTCAAAAATAAAAAAGAAGTAGTTCCCAGGAGTACCACAAAGACAATAATAACGTGAGGCTCTGCAAGGAAGGGAAATCGAGCCAGGGTTGGGAACTCACCTCCGCAGCTGAGCTCTCCTCTGCACCCCCCCCAAGGCTGGTGGCCTGTTCAGCCAGGGACCGAGACCCAGCGCAGCTCTGCTGAGCCTTAATGAAAATGTACAGCTCGGGCAACCATTCATAACCACAGCTTTATTCTCTGTGAGTCACTGCATCCAACAGCCTTGCACAGACATTCAGAAAATGAAGATGATGTTTACTGATGCAGAGCATCCTGCTAAATTCTGCCAGCTATTCCCCCAGCCAGTATCCCTGGTTGCCGCCGTAGGTTGGGATGCCTGACTAACACCCTGCGCCGGCGGAGAGGAGCCGGGATCCGCCTCGACACCAGCATTTGGGACCTCTGCGTGGTGACTCACGTTGTCAACTGCTGAAGTGACAAAGTGTTGAATTTCCTCCACACCCCGTGTCACGGTGCATCAGTCAGCGAGGGGGCACAACTCCCCTCTGCGCATCCTTCCAGCTATATTAATTGGTGAAAAGACAGAAAAACATGCTCCTGTCACATTTTAAAATAAAATACATGTGAATTTTATGAAAAGCACCAGATGACTGCACGCAAGGATGAAGAGATACTAATGCAGACAGTGACACCTCCAGTTTCCTTGTGCTGCCTGGAGGACGCACCGGCAGAGCTGGCGGGCTCGTCTTTGGGTACCCGGTATCCTTCGCACTCAGACCTGGCTGGTTTGTGCAGAGGGAGGAGAGGGCAGGTGACACGTTGGAAACATGATGAGCACCAAAAAAATCACAGACAGGGAAAATTCCGGTCTAAATTTTAAGACAAGCTAGCAAAGGGTACCGAGAGAAAAGAGAAACACCAGGATATTTTGAAACATTTTCATTTTATGGAAATTTATATTCTATGAAAGCCGCAGTGATGCATTTGTAAAAAATGTTACTTTCAAAAATTTATTTAAAATAGTCATTCTTCAAAGCATTTTACGGGGTTGTATGGTCTTCTGACTATAACCACACCAGCAATTATAAAGTGCAAAGGGCAACACTACTCAAATAAAAAAGACCTTAGATGTGGAAAGGTTTTAGCTTCTCTAAATCTCATTTGTAAGCAGAGGTAAAATGGAAGAGTAAATGGAAGAACTTGATAGCTTCATGTCAGAAAAAACATGAACCGTGACACAGCAATGTCAGCAAGGCTGAAATGAGCTGTTAAAATACCTGGAGTGAAAGAGCACGCAGTTTCTAAAGTGGCAGATTAAAAAAAAAAAAGGCACCTGATAATGGGTCAAGAACAATGAAATCTATGCCTTGTTTCTGCTGCGCACTGGGACTTCCACTTTAAAATTTTCAGTCAGAACACATTAGATTGCCTTCAAATTAAAGTGTCAAGGTAAAACTCGGCAAGCGTAGTTCAACAGCTCCGTAAAAACAGTGGCAGTAATGGAAACAAGAAAACAAACCTCATTCTGGTTTTACTCGTAGGACCTGAACCTGAAGAACATGCCTTCAAACAGAGGCACTCCACCAGCGTAAGTATGAGAAAAACCAGGCCCTGTAGCAACGGTGCATAAGGAAGCTTTAAGTGCCTGTCAAGAGATTTTAAATAAGATTTTTGCAGCTAAAACATGATTTAGCTTTTTCCAACATCATATAAAACTAAAAATCAAAAAAAGGTGAAGTTTTTTTATTGACCTTCAGGAGATAAAAAATTCTTATAGCTGATGGCCGCTGAGGGTGGCAGAGAACGAGCGGTTCCGGCTCGTGTGATTACTGAGCAAGCTACTTTTTCAACCATTTTTTCCACTACTTCAAGCAACGGCTCAGCACAACTTAACAGTTTCCAATTCAGTAACTAAAAAAGCTCAAGAGTCTTTATTTTTCTAGGGCGAGAAGGGCGAACGACAAAATCGAAGCGTTCCTGCTGTCAGGGTACCATAGCATTTGTCTGGCGCAAGACGTGTCTCATCACAGACTGAGCGACTGGGCGCCCACCTCTGCGTTTTCAAGGGCTTCTGCGATGGAGATGGAGAGCTCTGCATCGCCTTTAAACATCTCCAGTGAAAGACTGTAGGGAGGACGAAAAATAATTTTTCCTCTTGACCCCAAAATGAGTTCTTTCAAAAAACCAATACAGTCATGGGTTAATTATTCCTCTGGAAATTCACGCAAGCAGTGAATTGAGCACACCAAGCGTGCCCCCTGGAATGGCTTCCTCTTCCCTAAAAGTTTAATACAGCTCTTTGGAAATCTTATCAATTGAAACAAGAGATCTTCCTCGGATCATGAACTCCGAGGGTAATCGGTAGATTCTGCTATTTTATTATACTGACCTTTAGACCATCCTCTGTCTTTTTACTCTTCAGTTTATGTATCAGAAAATACCACGACGTATTGAATCATGCATGCATCGCAGAGCCGGCCCTTCCCACCGCCACAGACAGACGTTAAAATCTTTACTCACTGAACTGGAGGTTAAATTTTTTTGAGTGACTGCTTGAAGCAATGGGTAAGAAGGAAAAACCCCCTTATTCATAAACCATTTTAGCTGGTGTCAGCTATCAAGTTTTTATTTGCTTACATCGTTTACTTTTAAAGGCATATTTTCTATGTTAAGACTATGTTTTGAAAATTCCTTGGCGTTTTAATTGGCTTGATGTTTCAAATCTTTCGTCAAAAAATAGACCAGCTCAAAAAAGTATGACCCTATTTCTCTGTGGATCCCTCCTTCTAACAGCCTCCTAAAGGCTGCTCACTTTCTGCAGAAGTTTGCAGTCCACTGGCTGCAGCTATTACAAAAACTTCTAAGTTTGAAACAAGTAAGTCTGGAAAACCCAGCCACCTCAAACAGTGATCGACCAGTAAGAATCTGTCTATGCATGACTGGCTCAGAATTAGAGATTTTCAACCAAACTTTTCATCTCTTCTTTTCAACCAAAGAGCTAAAAAGAAAGAGCCAGGGAAAAAAAAAGCACAACTGGCTGGAGATCTGCATAGCTATAAGTGAAGACTTGTGAAAGCTGTAGTTTAAAGTTGTACCTTTAGTCTCCAGTTCCTCCTGTTTTGGCCATCCGTCTTCACACAGCTGGGATTGGAAAATTGGGACTGTTCTCCCTTGAAACTGGGCTACCTGGAAAACAAAGAGGAGGCATAATGCAATGGAGCTGCTGCAAGGATCACCAGCCAGGAGCATCCAGGTGAGTGCTGGTCATCCTGGACTTGGTCTTCCTGCAGCCTGGCACATACATTCACCAAAATGCAATGTTGGTACCAGTAGGAGCTGCCTACTACAAGGGAAATGCTAGCAAGCAGCGGTTATTTCCATTTAATTTAGTAAAAGTATGAACAATGATATTGTTTTTCTGTTCTGCTCACCAGTGCAGGCTTTGGGGAAACTCGGGGGGTTATTTGCCTAGTAGATCACCCTGCTAAGTGTTCTCCAGTTTGGCTTTCTGCAAGACATATGTTTCTCCAGTCTGACACGGAAAGTGAACGATGACGTTTCCTGCAGCACCGTGCTTGCTCGGTGCCACCCAGAGCTGCTTCCAGGCATCTGGGACCCAAGGGTCGGGCTTAGGGTATCCCCCAAAAGGTAGTGTCCTGCAGCAAGGGCACCTGCTCTTCAGTTTCCAAGGATTTAGATAGATTCAAAATTTGTGCTGAATTTCAGTCCTTTTGCATTATATAACCAAGAGTGTGCATTTTTGTTTTCTTCCAGTATTTTATGCAGGTTAGAAGTATTAGGAGCTGATAAAGCTCATCTGCTTTCAGATTCTTCAGGAGAAAATGAGGAAGGCTGGGTTTTTTTTTTTATACCAGCAAAGAATAGTTTACTTGCTTCAATAAGTTATAGGTTAACCGCTCGGCATGAGAAAACAATGATAATGGCCAGTTTTAAGTAAGATTCAGTTTCGAGTTGCTTGAAAACTGACAAGAAGGTCAGCACGCCCAGCCAGGCTCCTCTGCGCTTTTGTTTTATTTAGCTTTGCAAATTGTGCTTCTCTCTACCTCCCGAGCCACTAGTGTGAGAGTAAAAAATGAAGTTGCAACAGTGAAATTTTAGGTTATTACATTCCCCATCTTATTATCTAAATTGCTATACCATGAGTGAATTCAAAGCAGAAGTCTCTATTGATTTACATCGCTGTAGCTAGAACTACTACTTTTTTTTTTTTTTTTCCAAACCCTAGTGTGTTTACATATGGTTGGAATAATTTGGAAATCTGTTTACAAGCTGTCCAATATAATTGAGAAGAATTTTTCTTGTGCCTTCGAGGTCACATATTTACAAAGGTGAAACTTGCTGCAGTAGCTATTATAAAAGAATCAAGGACGAAGAACTATTACTTGTAGACTGGGGACCAATAAAGGGAAATCCACAGAGAACTCTAAAGACCTGAGAAACAATCTAGGTGATGCACTAAGAATAGAGCAAGTCAGGAGAGGAGAACTTGGGAAAAGAAGTTAATGCAATTTGAACAAATGGCTTATTATTAGATTGAAAAAAAAAATTCATAATCTCAACAATTTCCCTTATGGCTTTTTCCTTCTCCTGCCTATCGATTCTGCCTGGCCACGGGCTCAGGCTGGCATTAGCCAAGTGACTACCACTGCCTTGCCTTTCATACGAGAGGCCTGACCCACAAATACCACTGGGAGGTGAAAACTGCCTATACGTTCTCCCTGGATTTAATGTGTAGGAATGTCATTGCACAGCCTGAGCTCTAGCGTTTAAAAAACTTCAGCAAGCGTTTCATCAGGCAGAGAAGTACCGTGATGAAGTCGGAGAGGTCAGGGTACAAAGCGTGGGGCAATTAACAAGATATCAGTCTGTAAGTACATTAGTAATAAAGGAAGACCAAAAAAGGAGCGGGAAAGCCATTAACCAAGTAAGCTGAGTGTTTAATGAGCTTTCTTTGCTTCAGTCTTCATGAAAAAGGCCAACTGAGAGCAGATGGTCGGCACAATAACACTGTAACAAAGAGGGAAGATTGTAATCTCATAAAAAGGGAATGGTGAGAGTGCCGAGCTAATTTAGATGTTTTCAAATTGGTTATGCTGATGAGCTTTATCTTCGCATACTTAAGGAACTGTCTGAAGCAATATCAGAATCTTAACTATTATCATGGAAGACCGAAGAAGGAAAGATGGGGCAAAAGAAACCATGTCTTTAAGAAGGAGGAGAAGATACTGCTTTACATACCGGTTCAAAAAACCATCCATTCACAGAAAAATAATCTCTCTGTAAGAGCAACAAGATACCGAAGGCAAGAGCGGCAGCACACAGCACTGGTTGAACCGTACCAGGCCAATTGCATTTCTTTCTACGGGACATTCAAGAGGCACAGCCTGACTTTAGCTTCATGGCACTCGGGGATAAGTATATAGGCTACAAAGCCTGCTAGAAGAGCATTCATTTCCAGAAAACACTTCTATTCAAAATGAAGGGATGAATGAAGCACAGTTTCAGAGACTGGTCTTGAACTCAGCATTATTAATTTTTTCACTAATGACTTGGAGGACAGAAAAAGGAGTACGCTTGTTCCATTTGCTGATAACACCACGCGGGGAAGGACTTCAAGCACAAGAGGGGACAGCATTAAAATTCAAAAAGGTCTTGACAAATTGCTGAAATAATCTTTATAAAAAGCGTGTTACTCAGGAGAGACAATACAAGATACTTTACTTGGGCAGAAACAATCAATTGCATAATTACAGGCTGGGGAACAACTGTGTGTGTTGGGGAAAGGTGCTGACGCTCTGTGATCCGACAGCAAACACGCAAGGGCTCTGCAAACCATTTACCAAAACCTCTTTGAATATTAAATAAAAAATTCAGGAAGGTCAATTGCAAACTGTTCATGGATATTTCATAAAAGGGAAGGTGAGAAAAATAATCAAACAAATTACTTGTTCCAAATTATCACTCAATTTTACCTGTAGTTCATTACTGACTCAGATTAATGAATGCTGAGAAGATATTACTCCCATATGAATATTCAGACTTTGCTACCTGATTGCAGAGTTTCCAATGAAAAATGCAGCATATCAATTCTGATGAATTTTTTAAGGGAGTCAAATGCCAAACGCCCTCAGTAGTAGACCTACCATTTAAAGGGATCACATTGGTGTATCAGGCTACGGAGAAGTTTCCTGCTGAAAATACAGGACACCGAACAACTGCTAACATGGGGAAATTAACTCCGGAGCACTGAGCTCAGGCTGGCATGGAGAAGCGCATGCATTTCTCCATAGAGCTCACCACACTTCAGCTGCTTCGTGTTATACATAGTGATAACTGTGAAAAGCCCTAACCCTCGTCTCAGTGTTTTGTGGGCTTATTTTATTCATTTTCACCTGCAGTAAAGGAGCATTTGCCAGGGAAAATGCTTTTGTACTTAGCAAAAAATAAAACCTGTGAATCACCAGGGAAGCTGGCTGGGAAAGGTCACCAACTGGCTTCTCTTATAACAGCAGACGTTTATTTTATCATTGTAGGACCTGAACTCGTTCATGTGATCATCCAGCTTTAGATTTTAATCGTGACGGTGTGAATCTTATCTTTCTTCATGGAGAAGTAGAAAGGAGGTGACAAACCGCATGCTGTTCAGTGCCAGCACTGATTTACTTACCCAGATATTGCTAAATGAGTTTATTCCGTTGGCTCGGCTCAGGAAGCCCCACCAAACCAGGATGCCACAAGCAGAACATGAGGAGCCCTAAGAAGGTCCGGGGAGATTCACAGTTCAAAGCAGACGGGGAATGCGGGACACGTCGCTCCTCCAGAGCAAAAACGTAGTAAACCTTCTGCAGAACGTTCACCCTTTTGTGCGGGGTCGGAGCACGCAATGGCAATACCTCCCCCTCACCCGAGATTTATTTAGCTATAGGAAAGCAAATTATCTTTGCAAGGCATGCTGTTCATTTATTTATGTGGAAAGGCGGTTGACTAATTTCCTCGGTTCCTTTGGAAACCCCAGTCTGCTCAATAAAGACAACCGGTGTGTTTATGGCCCTGCACCAGCTACACCTTGTAAACCGTGTCCTTCATCGCACGCTCACAGGTTGGGCTGCTGGAAATAACAGCTCTCAAGAGTTACATAAGAAGCAAAATTTCCTCCTTCAAAGCATTGTAAAGAAAGATAAAATGACTTACTTAAAGCCAACCTCGTCTTCATGGTGATTTAAACTAACGCAATTCCCGGCTGGAACTGGCTGCAAATAGGACACAACCACGGTCTGCAGCATCAGGGATGCAAACTCATTCATGAAGCCTCGGTAACTCTATGGCCTTGGGCCACATGGCTACAGCTTTCTTGGATGGGCTGGCCTTAGGAAGAAAAAGATTTAAAGGGGAAAAAAAAACCAAACCAAGTATTTACCATTCCTGTTTTACCCTCCAACAACTGAATTGTCTTCAGATTCTGCAAAGCCAGATTGTTCCGCCCTCTAAGGTTTTTAATAACTTCTATTTGTTAGTTAAATGGCAAAGCTATTTAGTTCAAAGGCATTTTAAACTCATGACAGTCATCTTAAACCCTTATCAGCCATTTTAGAGATATACAGCATCCTCATAGATAATTACATGCAGAAACAGCCATAACTTGCATGTGTATATGGAAATACACACACATTATCTGCTGAGCAATTAAGTAACTAAATCTCTGCAATAAATATATTGTGAATGTCTTATCTAATTACTCTGCCACGTAAGTCATTTGTTCACACAGGACTTTTCCTTCCTTTTCTACCTTTTATATTCATCCTTCTCCTTAATGAAGAGGAACTCCCTCGAGCTCACCTCATATTTGTTTTGCATCAGGAGCAAATCCACAAATGCACCTTCATGCACTACTTTATATTCTCTAACTTGTAGATTAACAACAAGGAGCCAAGCTCCTTTCCCTTGTTATTCTTTGTCCTTATTTTGTTCCTCTTCTTATTTTCTTCTTTATCTACTAATATTTCTACCACATAAGGTCCCTCCTTTTCTCACGCCATTCCAGATGTTCAGAAGACCCTGTCAGGTAGTGTGACACACCCCAGTTTCCCCATTTTCTGTGCAGAAGGGGATGCGGGCAGGAATGGGGCAGAACGGGGGACTAGCCACCCCACCAGCAGCCGGCAAAGGGCTCCTGGGAAAGGGGGTTTGGAAACCAAGTGGGGCCTTGAATCAAAATCCCAGCTGGTGGGAGCAGGGCAGGAGCACAGCACTGGTGCCAAGCTTATTCCTCTCCGCCGTGCTCAGCCCAGGAGGAATCGGCTGAAATCGCTTGAGTGGTTTTAATCACAGATTTCTTTATTTTTTTTATTTTATGGCTCAGTGCAGACTGTCCTTTCCTCAATCAAAACTTTTCACCCTCAGACCTGTTTTTTCCAATTACTGGTTTAGTACCCACAGGTGACAGGGTGGCTTGCTGCTCTGCAGCTTTCTGAACCGCTCAACCCTTTTCTTTATTATACACGTGTCACAGCACCTTCTTGTTCTGCTTCTTAAGATTTTTTTTTTGCATATAACTGCTCAAGGTTACCCATCTCTCCTTCTCCCAGGCCATGTTGTGGTATCGCACACTGGACATCGCTGTGCCCACATCCCCTCTCCTGAGCTATCTCGTTTTGGCCAGTATTTCATCACTTTCCTCCCCAGAGAAACCAGTTTAACCTTCTGGCATTTGGCTCTTATTCCCCCTTTTCAGACAGAGACACACCAATTTCACTTTATTTTGGAGCAGAATTACCTCTTTTGGCAAGAAATGAACTTCTACCAGGCAGTAACTCTGCTCGCTCACTTCTTTGTCACGTGCTGAGATGTTTCTCCAACTCTTTAGTCCATTCCTCCATCACTTGCTCATTCTATAGAATTGAGCCTATAACAAACTTTTCCATAAGCCTCACGATTAATAAAACCCCCTGCACATGAACTATGTTCTATGATGCTGCCCAAAGCCCAGATTTATCCACCTGCTTGTTTCCTGGCCAAATGCTGCTGCCAACCAGGTTTTCATGCCCAACTTCTCCCTGCTTTGCTTTAGGACAGCCCTTTCCTTTAACCAACTTATTAAAAAGAAGTGTTTTAGTAGTTAATTATCTCTGAGGTTTCTCTCCTGCTGTAAAACCTAGCTGATATTACAGAGACCAAAATAGATGCAAAAGGCTCAGCATTTCTGTGAGTGTCACACAAACCTTACTTTCTTTAAAAAACCCCAACAAACTAGGTCAAAATGAGAGCCGGGGTGGGTGATTTGTGGTTGCATGGGAACCTCAGGGACATGGAGAGCGGTGGGGTCAGACCCCTCATTAGGAACCGTGGGTGGGTGCTGCAAAGCTCGTGCCTCAAAAAGGAAACGGGGACATGCAGCAAGTCACGTTAGTCCACATCCAGGTTTGTCATAAGCAAGCACAAATTACCCAAATGGGAAAATTAGACGCTAGCTCTTTAACAGTTGGGATGAGGTGGAAATCGGTCTGCCCATTTCTTCCCAATTCTGCTCCACACACCCAGCGATTCCAAGAAATTATACTTGATAAATGACTTGTTTTCTTCATGCTGGTGTTCAGGTGTCGCTGAAGTAGGAGAGTGGGGAATTACAGCCCNCCCCATGCCCCACTCCCAGACGTGTCTGGGGGAGGCGCCAGCCCTTCCATTTTTCTGTCCTTTCCGTAAAAAGGGGCAGCTCAACATATTGAGGGGCAAACGGATTAATTGCTAATACAATTACCACTCTCTTGGCCTCCTTTATAGTCCTCAGAAGGTGTGAAATAAGTAATTTTCCACAGTTTTACAGGTAGAATATCCACGCTCCCCATAGCTGCTGCTGCATTCCCATGCTACCGCTTCCCTCTCAACTGCATTATTTAAATCCTTTCTGACCCGCATTGTAATGCAACATCTGTCCCCTCTGCCTCGCCACGCAGTTATCAGTGGGCGGCATGTTATTGGTTTAAAAGACGAAGGATATTTCATTTCAAAGCTCAACCAGCAACGATTAGATACACTCAGATAAATTACCCCCCAATCTCCTCCACTTCCCAACCCAAATAGACAGCTCTGTGCCCCAGCCCCATCCAAGGCAGGGTTGGAGTGAAGGACCTGTCCATGGAGAGCAGGCACGGTCTCCAGCTGAGAGCTCCTTGGTGGGAGCACCAGGGAGGAGCATCACTGACAGCCGAGCTGTGAAAGACGGAGAGAGGGTATCAACAAGGGACACCGAGTCCTCCAGGTCTCTCGTGGTTTGAGGCTGCTGCCCATCCAGTCAGTGCCTTACAGCCAGCGCAGAGTATTCTCTCTCAGTCCAGCACTCAGAAAACGCAAGAAACAC
Organism: Rhinoptilus africanus; assembly: GCA_013400135.1. Taxonomy (NCBI): domain Eukaryota; kingdom Metazoa; phylum Chordata; class Aves; order Charadriiformes; family Glareolidae; genus Rhinoptilus; species Rhinoptilus africanus. The sequence continues at coordinate 274,623 of VXBO01012131.1, read as the reverse complement.
CTCAAGATTTTTAAAGTTAAATTGTTTTGAAGTTCATTTTCCTTTTGGCTTTATCCTTCATAACGTTTAAAGTTTGCTGTTCCCATCTCCCATTGCTTGCCTGTGATCCCAATGGCTAGAAAAGATCCTGAAAAGAAAGGCTGAGGGAGAGGAGAAGCCCTCTTTGCACCTCCTTCCCACAGGAGCCAAAACTTAGTGAAGAAAGAGCACATTAACTGTCTCAATATTTGCAAAAAAATGGTGCAAACCAGCAGCATCATCAAGTGAGACTCCCTCTACATTTCATACAGCAAGGAGGCATATGCTAGCGTCTTGATGCCATCATTTTACTGCAAGAAAGACTATACTCACTGCAAATTATCTCCTGAGAAGAACTATGTAAATACAGTAATTAAAAAAGAAACATGATTTTTTTTTAGGAAGAGTTGCTTCATTTTACACGCTGTTTCTATGAGCACACAACTGTGGAAAGAATAAGAATCCCTGATTAATTTCATCACAATACAAGTACTAAATCAACTGCAAACTTATCTAGAAAGGTCTTGCCCCACTCCTCCAAGCGATGATATCCTCACACGAGCAAAAATGAAAAGTAGTTTTTCCTGAAAAACCTCAAACAGAAACGTTTCACTCTTTTCCGTCCTTTCAAAATATTTTTCCCTTGTTTTCTTGCAATGCTATGAAGGGTGCCTCTCGAGCAGCCAGCAGACTCCTAGAACAAAGTCTTTTTCAATGCAGTTCAGGGATATCAGGCGAGAGCCTGAACTCCGTCTGGATGCCATGACCTGCACCTCTCTCCTTTTCCCCAGCCCTGCACATCCGCACCTTCTGCTGCTGCTGCCTCACCTGCCACCCGCATCCCTGCAATACTGCCCTGCTTCCCTTCAGCATCCTCATTTTTAGCTCCTTTTGAGATGATGTATTTATTTCCAAGGGAAAAGAGCACTGGTAATAAACTCTCTACCTTCCTCCTTCCCTCCCTCTCAGTTTCCCTTTTGGCCTTTTACTCGAGGCCACTTTGCTTTTAAGTAATAATAAAAAAAACAAAAACCAACAAATAAATCCAAACCCTCCTCCCCCCCAAAAAAAACAACAAACCAAAAAACCCCTCACCAAACAAAACCCACCACAACCACCAAAAATCCCAGAAAAATCCCAACTGGAGAGAAAGCATCACCGCGTCTCCCACAAGTCATCCATGTGAAAGATGGGTTCATGAGAAGACCATGAGGAGCGCTGCAAGTGTCATGCATTCCTCTCCGTTTTGATGTTTGGTTTGTTTTTAAAAGGATTCAAAGATCAATCTTTTTGAATGGATTAAATCATATGAAAAGCTCACAATGGGAAAAATCTCTTTGGTCTTCATAACACAGATTTGAACGAGAAGCCATGGGATGTCAGGGGACGTCTCATGTCTAGATGAAGCTCAGCACCAAACCAGTTCCTCCACAGTTTGGAAGGATGTGTTTCTCCATGAAGGAAGGGCTGGGTTGTCTTTGTTTCTCTTTCTTTCAGAGGAATGGTCATCTTGCCACTTCTGAGCTCTGCTCTCAGCTCCCTGGCAATAGCCTGGGATGGGGAGAAGCCTGAAAATCTGGACCCTCCATGGGAGGGATCAGAGCAAGGTACGGCAGAAACCCNGCTGCTGCTGCTGTTATTATTATTATTTGGCAGTAATTCCTCTAACTTTCTTCCATGGAGGAAGACACAACAAGCTGGGCTCCTGCTCCCAAGGTCACCCCACCAGAAAATATCAGCTATTTGCTTCTATTAGTTTCAATTATTGAGGTACAGAAAACCAAATAACAGTCAATTTACAATATTTCATGGCTTGCCTTAAGTGCGGGGCTGGAATATTTACTCCAAAGCACCAGTACCTATAAGAAAAACCCTACAGGAAACCAGCCGGCACCAGGAGGAGGACGGGGGCG
>VXBO01012131.1:247375-271527 GCA_013400135.1 Rhinoptilus africanus | reverse complement strand
CCCTCCTCCCCCCCAAAAAAAACAACAAACCAAAAAACCCCTCACCAAACAAAACCCACCACAACCACCAAAAATCCCAGAAAAATCCCAACTGGAGAGAAAGCATCACCGCGTCTCCCACAAGTCATCCATGTGAAAGATGGGTTCATGAGAAGACCATGAGGAGCGCTGCAAGTGTCATGCATTCCTCTCCGTTTTGATGTTTGGTTTGTTTTTAAAAGGATTCAAAGATCAATCTTTTTGAATGGATTAAATCATATGAAAAGCTCACAATGGGAAACATCTCTTTGGTCTTCATAACATTTGAATGAGAAGCCATGGGATGTCAGGGGACGTCTCATGTCTAGATGAAGCTCAGCACCAAACCAGTTCCTCCACAGTTTGGAAGGATGTGTTTCTCCATGAAGGAAGGGCTGGGTTGTCTTTGTTTCTCTTTCTTTCAGAGGAATGGTCATCTTGCCACTTCTGAGCTCTGCTCTCAGCTCCCTGGCAATAGCCTGGGATAGGGAGAAGCCTGAAAATCCGGACCCTCCATGGGAGGGATCAGAGCAAGGTACGGCAGAAACCCTGGAAGGAAAAAAGAGGGGGAAAGAAAAAGAAATCAAGTCAACAGAGACAGCAGAAGACGTGAGATGCTGATGTGTATTACAGCCACGGTTAGTGCCACTGAGGCATGGTGCTTATGATAAGCTGGCAGAGGTTAGAAATCCCCCAAGAGCAGGGATGCAGTGCCAGTATTTACATGGGCTCTTCTGAGCGTTTTCCCTGTTGATGGCCGGCGTGCTCATGGGCTGCGTTCCTGGCAGGAACGAAGAAACCTGTGAAATCACACCATCACCTGAACAGCAGTGCTCTCCAAGCCATAACTGAGGAAAAAAAGGGGGAAAAGAAAAAAAAAAGAAAAAAAAAGAAAGAAAGAAAGAAAGAAAAGAAAGAAAATTCATTTAAAATGCAGATTCCATAAAAAACACCAAGATAGTACAGGTGGAAGTGGGGTGATGTTGAAGTGCTCCCTGTGCTTTATGGTTTTTTTAATATTGGACTCCTGAAAAATTAACCAACACATTAACCCTCACCAGCGCGCTTTGCTCCTGTGAGGCGATGAGGAGTAGGGAAAGTCTCCCAGATAAATCTGAAGATTTCATATCTTGAACACTTTGGCAATCATTTCTTCCAGACGTAATCTCAAGCATTCTGTCAAAACAGCTTTGAAACTCACAATTAATTATATTAAACACAGGGACAAATAGCCATGAATAAAGATAGGTTTGTGCATGTAGGGAGAGGGCAGCGGGAAACCATTCTCAGCCTCTCTGGCTGAACATGAATATCAGGATGGGGTCTCAAAGGTACTCAAGATTAGGGAGATGAAAAACTGTTTACCATACAATGAGATTTTCCATTTCAGCACTGAAAATATTTTTACCAGAGAAACAATAAAAATAGGCTTTTAGCCTCATTTATCTTCTCTATGTTTAGGCATTTTCAAATTTTTTTTCCCAAGGTTTTTTTTTTTTTTCATTTTATTGTTGCTTTATTTTCTTTTATGCAAAACACTTAGAAATCCCTGCAGGTTCTGGTGAGCTTTCATGGCCATTTGCACATCTTTTGTTTAGAAAGAGGAATTTTGAACTGAGACAAAACTCCAGAGATTACACTGGTTTTCAGTAATGCTTGCCCTCAATATGGTTTTCAATTGGCTTTATATCTGCCCGATATTGCCATAGCATCCTCACCATTGACTCACTGCTCCGACTGCAAGTATTGTGGCCATCATTAACTAGTTTGCAACAGCAAAACTGAGTTTCAACTGCTCCCACAACATGTGACGTATTAGAACAGGTAAAACTTTGCAATACACCGTGACTATCAGTGGGAGCTCGAGGTAAATTTAAGAAAGGAAACATTTAGGTTATACTTCCAGGCAAAGAGAGTGTGCAAATAGCAAAATTGGTTTGCCTACTCAAGAATTTCCCACAGGAAATGGAAAAGAGCCCAAACACTCAGCAAACTGACAATGTGCTGTGGCTAAGGGAAAGGAGAACATCAGAGGAAATGATCCTGAGCTGAAGCTGATGAGCTTCGATTAATTTTTTTTTTTTTTAAATTTCTAGACTTGTTTATTCTTGCCTTATTTGGGCAATGGAAAAGTGCAATACTGGAGGTATTCCTAAAGTGATTTTTCTCTAAATGTTATTGAAATTATCTATAGTCTAAGGATCGTGATAGATATGAATTATAGCTCCTAGTATTAAAATACCAAAACAAATTATTAGCATATAAAAATTGATATGATCTATTCAGATGCGTTACTTTGAAATATGGCACATAGCACAGTGCACCTATCTTGAATCATAAAACTTGTCAAAGGTACCAGAAGTTTATTGCCTTGGAAGATTCATGCAGCAACACTGGAACACTTGATTTAGGCCTGAACAGCCTTTTATAATTCTTGCAGGCACGCAAGCATTTCAGAAGATTTATTTAAATACAGAAAAAATAATTTAAGAAGACAAAGCAGCCTTTTTTCCCAATCAGATGAGATAGAAATTCTTTCAAGCCACTCCAAGGGCCGAATTTTTCATTTTTCTTCCCGTAATTGTATACTACAATAAATCTTTCCATGTGAATTAATTTCTTAACCATAAGAGTTATTTATTAATGCAACAAAGCAAGTGTGTTTTCACGATGGTAATGTACCAGCAACAAGTGTATTATACCCAAACGATGTAATGACACGTATTTGTTCAACTGTCTGTGCGATATAAAGTTCTCAAAAAGGGCGATGCTTCCCACGGCCCCAGGCACTTTGCTGGCTGCTGCTGCCCCCGTGCTCCCCTCAGAGCATCTCACTGTCACAAGTGGCATCGGTTCCCCCAGACCTGCCACCCCCTGCCCTCCTACAGCAGGGATGGCCTGCCCTACTTTGGGAAAAAAAAAAAAAAAAAGCCCAATCTCTTTCACTAATGTAGCTCTGATGAGTTTTTGTTGCATGAACAAGGAAAAAAAAAATTCCAATAGGAAAATTTCTTTCTACAATTAAAAAGTGAAACAGAGAGAAATAGTGGCAAATAGAAAAACCAAAGTCCCCAAATACACTATTCTAGCTTTTCCTAGACATGGACATGCTTCCGACTGCAGAAAGCCAGTGCGTTTTGAGTGGGATCTGCTCCAGCGTCCATGCCTTTTTCTGCAACGATGAAAAAGATTAACTTCAGTTGTCAGTAACTGCAGTGAAAAGCACTGAAGGCTCATCTCTTCATTACAAAGGGAAACACCAGAATGTGGCAATTAACCTTTATTCATGCTAACCACAAAAAGGCATGGCCGGAGGCTTCTGTGTTTACTACTGCGAAAGAAAATCTTTGGTGTCTGCCATGAGCTTTTCCCTTGTTGCTGACTATGACTAAGAAAGGGATTGGTGCACTCTTGATTTTATTGCCAGATAAAATGCCCTTCATGAAACCAGCAAGTTAGAGGCTTCAGAGAAATTCCAGCCTTTGACATCTTAATAATACCATAATTTTATGGGTTTGAATCAGGCAGACACAGAACACAGAAGGACAAGGCACGGGTACCACTCTCAACTGCAGCCACGAGCCCCCGAACGTGGCGGCTGCAGGTTGGTGGAGCCCTAGGGACGCATAAGGAAGCCAAGTACGAGCCAAACTCCTATTTTCAAAGTTCAAATGTCTCCTGTGAACCACTGTTTGACACATACACATTTATTTAGGTGCCCACTAGAGGAAATTGTCTTCTTCCCCATTTTGGTGGGGGGAGAATCCAGGCAGGAAAACTTCAAATGACCAGTTGAAGCTCATTTGACAGGTGCTGGATTCACTGCACTCGGGGTTATCCGTTGGCACCGAGCATGCAGGATAGTGCCTCTGGCAATGCACCCACAGAACATCCCCCAGTGCCGTAATGCCAGCAGCCATAAAGGGTTTCTTTTACTGGGACCTGAGCTGTAAATAAAAGCACAAGGGACCTCCAACCTACCCAAGTATTGCTTGTGAGAACGTTAGAAGCCAGCTTTTGCAGGAAGAAATTAAAACTGTCAATATTTAAATCAAGTTATTGAAGCCTACTGGCTGGAGGGAGGCTCCCAGGGGACAGAACCAGCTGTCAAAAGGCACTGGATCCAGTGGAGAAGTACTAAAGAATGATCTGAAGCTAATTGAAAGACTTTCACCTATGTAAAGACTATAAGGTAGCAAAAATATGTTTTTTCTATAGACTGCATAGCTGCCAAATTTTTTTAAATTACCAGAATTCCATATTACGGTGCAAAGTCATAATGCTGTCTTTGTGTTAGACCTGTAAAATGGGGTACACCATCATAAAAGATATAAATTCAAATACTATAAGAACTAAGAGAATCTCTCAGCAGTTCTTGTTTTGACATTCTCTTATAATTAGGGTACTACAAAACCCAAGGTTATACCCGCACCAGAAGACACTCACCAGAAGTACCTCTGCAGGATCCCAGGTTTTATTTCAGGCAGTTCGGTCCTCAGTGTTCACTGCAGGCCACAGAGGCACTGGGGTTGCTGGAGTCGGTGGCAAGTGATGCCCAACACCGCGTCTGTCCTTCTGGTTTAACCTGAGAGGAGCTGCCAAAGGAAGCTGGGAATTTCCTGCAAGATCAAGGCAAGTCTAACCACAGAGCTTTGGCCTGGGGCCAACTCTTGCTCTTTAAGGCAAAAAACTTTAGCACCAGGCATATGGCAAATGCCGTCTCCCTCCGGATCAATATGTCAATCCTGTCGTTTATGGGAGTGAAATGTGTCCGACCTGTCTTCTCAGTTGGTCACAGAACTTCTCCCGGTTGCAGCACGCTGCCAGACACCCGTGTCTCCACACTAAAACAAACGTTACAGCGATGCAGTAAAGGTGCAGAAGCACAGTTCTTGGCAGATTTCAAAGGCTAGTGTAAATTCATGAATACGTGATTATTTCAAAAGCCATGAGAAAACTGCTTAATGTTTGGCTGCAAAGTACTTTTCTTTGGCCAGTCTACGCTACCGAAAAAGCCATGTTTTAGAAACTTTTTAATGCCAGCTGATGTTTCTGGGAATTGCGCCATGAGGAAATACGTTACCGTGTCCCACCCTCCCTCGGGGCTGAGTCCGTAAAGGCACTGCACCTTGCAGCAGCAACCATGGAGCACGTTCACAGCACAGCAGTTGTTCCACCAAGTCTTGTACAAGACATGGAAACCTTTCCAACGAGCCGGCAAATACTGAATCTTGAGAGAACCAATAGCACCTGTGAGTCTATACAAACTTCCCAAAGTCTTTTGGGAATTCCCACAGAGCTCAAAGTTTGAAAAAGAAAAAAAACCAAGTGGACACTTCTCTAAAACATTTCAACGGTACTGTTACGCTTTTTATCTGATCAGAAGATTACAGGGATGTTCTGATCCTACCGTACGTTGATACGAAACTATTGCTGACTTCAGGGACAATACCTGCACTCTGCAGCCAAGCTGTGGTGCTTTGTGGGCTTATTTTATACGTGAGCCATACCCGTCCTCCTTGATATCTTGGTGCTTGTGTTCATCTAAGGACACGAGTGTTTATCACAAAGAGATAACTTATTCATGTAGTAGAGCTTTAAGTTCTTTGAGGTTATGCAGGGTGCTATACGCAGTAAAAGCACAGTATTGCAGTTATTAATAAGAAGTAGGTTTGTCATCCTTTTGTCCGCTTCCCCCTCCCCCCCCCTCCTTTTTCTATTCATTTTTGTGGCAATTTCTTAAGAAAATGTAAACGTTCCTCTCTTTTTGCAGCTTAATCTCCATATGTTTATCAGCTGTAATTGCAGCTTGGTCACAGCAATTAAAATACACAACACCTACTTGTTAATGTAGGCAAGAAAAGCCATTTTCTCTGTCATAATTTCAAAACATTTGTTCAAATTGTAGCCACAAAGAATACACACATGTTAATGTATTAGGTGCCAAACACCCCCCCCCACCTCCCCGGGGTATGACTCAAGAGAAGCAAGCGCTAGCTTCATCCAGCAATGAATTTGGTGGTTAAAATGAAAATCTGTCACAGTAAACCAAACATTTATTCTTTCCTAATGTATAATAAATTGTAGTATGATAAATATTACATACTGATAGTAAGCAAGCAACTTTTCTGTTTTCTGGGGACACAAAGAGCGGGGCTCCCTGGAGCTGCTGGCTGTAGGGTCAGGCCGAAACGCGTTTAAGGAATGCCAGGGCTGTAGAAGACACTCCAACCACCTCCCTCCAAAAAAAATATTTTCCTTACCCTTAAAACAACCACAGAGTTACCCAATCGACTGATATTTCATGGAACACGAGTCAAGATGAAGATGACAGACACTTCAGAGTAAATTAATGAACCAATTAATATAAAGTTTTGTCTGAACAAGGCAATAAGACCTAAATAAATCATAACTTCTACATACTCCACGATTTGTTTGTGTAGTGCCAGATCATATTTACCACCAAGAATAAGGTCAACTTTAAAGCAAAGATTTAAGAAAGGCAAAATGAAAGGATCTTTGTCATTCAGGTGCACTCGGGAAGCTTTATTTGTTGACACAAACGGTAGCCCAGTCGTTTTGCCACACACAACCGTCATTACTCATCTCCTGGGTCACACCACATTTTCCATCCTTTTAGGTAGAGCCTTGGCGTTATCGATCGCATGAATCAAAGCACCAGGGCATCGCTGGCGACACACACCAGGCCGGGACTGAGATGGATGGAGCTGATCTCGGTCTGCTCCTGAGGGACAGGAGGAACCAAGGAAATTGGTGAATGTTCAGTATTTTTCTAAATGGCTGTCAAATCCCTTCCAGAGTGCGAGTAATGAAGTCAGTGGTTTTTTTTTTTTGCATTCAACCTGAATGATGGTGAACTCAAGCCTGAAAATATGTAAAAGCCCAGCTACACTTTGCGTGGGGAGAGGTGAGTCATTATTTAAAATCCCATTAGAATAGAACAAAAGCTTAACAATTATCCTATAGCGTGTCTTGTCCTCCATTAGCCTCTGAACTTGACCTGCACTTATTTCAAACCAAAATAGCCACAATATGAGGCTTCAAAATTAAACTTATTTCAAACCATGTACTTTTTTGTCATCCATTAATTTGGGTCTTACAGATCTGGAGTATTTAATCTTATGTAATGTACTACATTTTTTTAAAATATCTAAGGAAATTTAAGGAGCGGGAACTTAAAAAAAAACCCCACAAGACACATGCAAATTTTCTTTGCACGAGAACAGCATATACAGGGAAAGAATAACATGAACTACAAACTCATGATCCAAGATGCGTGCAGCCCCATAGATTTATCTAAAAGGCCTAATTAGCTAATGTCAGCCAGCACTCCCAGATGTGGTACAGCACCTCTATACATCCTGCTGAGGCCCCGCAAGCCCTGGAGAGAGGAGAATTCCAAGTCCCAGGTGTGTTTGAGACTCTCCGTACCACAATGCAATAACGGATGCTCTCTTCCCTCGTACATTTATAACACTAAGGCCAGTTATGAAATGTTTACAGGGAAGGGTGAAAGCCCAACAGTTTACCGAGAAAAGCAGAGGTTATCAAATGTCATCTCTCTGACAAAAAAAGACTAATCCTTAGCAAGAGAGAGGAGATGCCTTTTGTCATGGCTTTGATCCGCAAGGAGTCATGTATAATGTAACAGAGCTGTGGCTAATAGCAACAAGAAATAATTTCCTCCTCTTTTAACGGGTATGTACTCCTCTCTCTTTTCTCAGCATATCAGAAGAAACTCCCGACGAGCGATCGCTCCAGCTCGGAGCACGCATGACCTGTGGCACTGCTCCGGGGACATTTGCTGGAGGGACTGGGCAGACTGGCTAGGAGCAGTGGGAATGACACATGGCATGGGAATATCGCGCGCTGCTGGCAAACCCCTATATTGCTCCCCCCGTACACCTTCCCTAGGGTTTCTGGCAGCATTGCAACTCTACTAAATAGTCTAAATAAAATAACAATGTGAGCTCCTTCCCACCACACACTTGTGATGCACCTTCTTTCTCCTCCCTGAACTGCCGGAAGCAGTGCGACTCTTGGGGAGATTTTCTTGCATTATTGGTGTTAAAATGTGGATACCTTGCTGACTGGAATTGCACATGATGGGGACGTACCTGGCTGCAGGACACCGGTGTCTCTCCATGGGACGCGTGCTGGCAGGGAGCTCCAGCAACACAATGTGCTCTGACAGCTCTCACAAACTTGTGCCGCGGGGAGCTTACGAGAAAATGGCTGGCTGTTTCTTTACAGCACAAAACATGTTACCTGAGAAGATGAACTCCATCAGGCAATGAAATGTGCTTTGTTTCAATAGTAAAAACAGATTTTAAGCATTTTCCCCCCCTACACTCTTTTCTTTTTATAGCATCTCTTTTTGGTGGCGAGGTGGCCTTCCTTCATTCCTTGAAAATTCCCAAGGAGGAAGTGAAGTCTGCAGTTCCCCAAATATTCAAGTTAAGCAGGTAAAGACCCAGACCTAAGTAGGGGGATTGGGCAGTCTTGCAGTGATGATTGTATTATCTGATGCAGAAACGCACAGCAACTAGAGACAACGGTGGCAAGAGAGGCAAAGAGTAAAGCTCTGAGTGCTCCCGCTCTCCATGGCTGAGGTTCAGATCAAGTCTAAATAACCTTTATAATAATCTAAATAATATTTATAAACTAAATCTAGTAATAGTCTTTATAATCTAAACCCAGGAATGTACTACCACCTACAACTGATGGAAATAACGTGGGTAAGCACTTGCTGCTTGTAAAATATCTGCATGGAACTTGACCAAAAGCAGTTACAATTACAAAAAACCCCAAAACCAAACAAAACCAAACCAAAATAACAACAAAAAACCTCCCAAAACCCCAAACCAAAACAAAAAAAAACCCAAAACCAAACCCCCAGCGTTACTGGGATATTGCCTCTGTGCAGCACCAGGGATGCAGCATAAAGAGAGAGGAGAAAAACCCGAAGGATTTAATGCAAAGACGCGAGGTTTTTCGCACGATCCCCCCAGAATACCGTTCCATACGCTTTCCCTCTGGGCAGCGGCTTGAAATCCAGTCTCCGGGGGGGGTTAACCCCGCCGCAGCCCGGTGCCGCTCCCGGTGGCGCCCGCCGCCGCCGCCAGGTGGCGCCCTTGAGCAGAGCACGGCGGGAGGCGGGGGATGCGAACGAAAATCCATCCTTTTCAAAGGAAGTAGCCATGGTCGGTACACAAAAACGCCATTCCTTCTTCCCAGCCAGGGGGTTGTCGCGTGCGAGCCCCTGGAAGAGCGTCTCGGGGTGACTGTGAGCTCCGCAGCGCTGGCAGCAAGGACCCCCCGGGCAGAGGCCAGGGGGTGCGTTGCTGGCGGAGCCTGGCCACGGTCAAGGTCTCTTCTGCCTCCCAAACGGGCTGCAGGCAGCAAATCCCTACATAAACAGCAATGTTATTATGCCATGCTACAGTGGGTATTTCCACTGAGGATATAAGAATTTTGTTTTCAATCCCACTTCTAATGAGACAGAGTCGAGACTGCTGGCAAGTGCAGCATCTATTTGAAGTATAGTCTAAAGTTTATCGATGAAGTTTCATCATCTCAAGTTAACATCCCATTAAAAGCACATAATTCACTTAACCCTTACAGTCTTAAATGCTATAAGGAAAGCCACAGTCTATTTCTTGTTATTTGAGAGTAAATTCAAGCCCTAGAACTCACTATGCAACCTATTTTTCAATAAATAGGGTTTTCACGCTACACTAACACACAGCAGGGTCAGAAAAAATAACCCTCATTTATTTTACCAGGGGGAAAAAGCCACAGAGTGAAACTCACCCTAGCTCTATCATCATTATATGCATTTTAGCAAATGTATTTGAAATGCTATGCAAGTTCTTTACTCAGGGAACAGCATGACAGTCTCTCTTACCAACGGCGACGCGGCATCTCACTGCAGGCGCCAAGCTCCCAATACGAGTTCTCCGACTCCATGAGACTGTCTCCTTAATTACTTCACTAATATCTTGATTCAGATTGAAACTCTTGTGGAACATTTATTGCTCTAAAAGGAAGAGAGTTATACACTTCTGTCCACATCTTAGACATAAAACGTAGGTGCACATGCTTAAAGAAACACAAGACCCACATCAGCTTGTGAATCATCAGAACTAACTCAGAGAGTCTGGTGCTCTCAATCTTATGGGCTTAATCAGTATAATCACCACAAATGGCCACAAAAACATTGTACTTACAGATATTTCAGCTTCCTGGTTGATAAGAAAGGATGTGTAAATGCTGCTGTAGTTTTTTGTTTCAGTGAAATGTGTGGAATTTCTCAAATGCAGAGAGCAAACCCCGTGTTGACTCTTGGCGTGCTCAGCCAGCTGTGGTGGTCGGGAGGACACCAGTTCCTGCACCAGCGGAATTCAGCTGCGAAAGGAGGATGGGTATCACCAGGGGAGACCCCAGCCAGGCCTCAGGCAGGATAGCCAACAGCTACAGACACCATCCTGGCTGGTGAAATAGAAAAATTCCGTTTCCTTCTTAAAGAAAATGAACAAAACTTGGCTCTCCACATTCCTATATATATATATACACACACACACACAAAACAAACAGCTCCCTGCAGTTTTGTGGGACCTTTTCCTGAATTTTTTCCTCTCATATTTAGAATATTGAAAAAGTATTAATTAACCCCAAATCTGATAATAACGTCAGAATGACTGGCAAAGTATTTACTATTCATCAGCAATAATGCACTTGGATGGAGCTATTACATGGATCCCACAGTTATTTTCCTCAGCCGCAGTAGATGCGATCTCAAGCGAAGCCTGATCATATGGACAAGAAGCACATAATTTCCTTCTCGTCTGTCCCTCAAGCTTAGTAATTTTCTCTTTTATAAAATTTTATGAAGAGGAAGGAAGATGATGAGCAGGGGAAAGAAGAATAGGTCACAGAGAAGAAAATAGTAAAAAGAGTGGGAAAAGAGGTCATGTATAATTTACTACAAACAGCAGCAGCACAAGGACTTCAGGTATTATATAGACAAAGCACGAACAAAATTCTACTTCCTCAATATGGATATTTTCTTGCATTCTGTGTCCTTTCTTTTCATTTATTTCAGAATATGTTTTTTAAAGACTCATTTCACTAATAGAAAAATATCTTCCTCTATGTAAGTGCGGCATGTTCCTCTGCGCAAAGTGATATTCTCCGGCCATTTGATGCAACAGTTCAATGGTTTTTAGCAATGCAAAAAGGAATAAGATGGTAGAGAAACGAGACAGACAGAAATTAGAAATGCTTAACAAAAGTTAGTTTGTCCTAATTAAAAGTTCCATACAACATGCTATTCCTTGACATGCACATGAAGTCATAGCAACAAAAGACTAATTACGGTTGGTTCCTCTGGCATCACCTACAAAGTCTGACCTACAATTATGTGAATTTACTTGAAATTGATGTAACATTATTCCATAGCTGTAAAGTACCAGGAACAGGACTGTTTGTTGGGTCTGTTCTTTTTAGAGTAAATTTTTACTCAGCGCTGTAATTTTCAACAGCTTCAGCCAGTTCTGACCCTCCACATGTCTTGGAGTGAGACACGGATTTATCTCAAAGCTCTTTCCATGACCAGGTTATTCACAGCCATGTGCGGATTTGGAAGAGTTTGTTTTCTTTTTTTTTTGTAAAAATAATAAAAGTATTATTTTGATAGGAAAATAAATGCGGTGAAAGATATTTCATTTTACTAAGCACAATACGGAACCTAAATACAACTAAAGAAACATGAACTTTGTCTTGTTCCCCAAACACTCTTTCTTTACTTTTGTTATGACCATATGGGTGAAGCTAATTTCTCTTACCTAATATAACTCCATTTACTGCTGTTTTTTTTACAGTTGAAGACTGCCATGAAGCTGGATCACACTCTCTCTTTGAAGATCTTAGTTAACCACATCAACTTCTTATCTTCCTTCTTCTTGCGGTTACTGAAAACAAGAGCACGCGTTTTTTGCAATGTTGAAAAGAACATACCTTCAAAAATACCTTCACCACATATTTGTCACGTGAAAATCCCACCCAAACAGCCTGTGTGGCCCAACCACAAACCGTTCAGTGGGCAGGGCCAGAGCTCTTCTGCTCACCTCTGCCCTTCCTTTGGTGCTCGGGTGGGTTTGTCTCAGCAGAAGACGCATCTCCCCTCTCCAGCTGACTGCAGGCAAGAGTCCTGCAGTGCCTTCAGGCAGCAGCCAGGACTAAGAGGGTGTTAGGCTCTGTTGTAAAAGGATTTTATGTGAAACAACAAAAGGCAGCGCACGATGAGATGTTGGTAAGACATCCCATTACCTGTGAGACCTGAAACAAGTCTCCTTCAACCTGTCAAGCTCTAATAAAACATTTATTGTTGACAGTCTTCTACTGCTGCTACTGTGGCACCAAGATATTGTGGCCTGATCACAATATTCATGGCGTGAAGGAGGAGGAGAGGACTTTCCTTCAACTTCATGGCTCCTAAAGGAGGTTTTGTCCTCACTGACATCTGCCCTAGCAGAAAACCGCTTGGGGTTGTGCAGTTAGGGATCTTGCCAAAAACCTCTCCCAGTCTGAAAGCTGTAAGAGCTGCATTTCCAGCAGAAACCCCTTTCTTTGAATTGCATAAAACAAAAGATTACAGTATGAGAAAGGCTTTCAGAATAGCAGAAATTAGCTTCATTGAATGACTTTCCAGTAGATCTTTCCACTCCAAGCTCCACAGGGAGCTTACGGAGCTGAGCCTCCTGGTTTCGATGCAGCAGCATAACTAGACCCGGAGCTCTTTAAACAACCCGAGGTGCAGGGAATGAAATCTGAAGCTAAAGCAATCTCCAACCACATTATGCACACAATAGCTTGCTAAGAAGTGTATATAAATACAACTATTCTGATTACCATGGCTGCACTCATTTCCAGTCTCCAAAGACACCTTGCACGGCCATCCCCTTCTCTCTGAATAGCTGATCAGCAGATTAAAATACTTTCATTAGACTCCTTTTGTTTGAATGGGAACAATTGCGGCGATCTCCCAAGGACTGCAGCTGAGGAACAATATCACAGAATCACCACGTAGATAATTCCTTATTCTTGTGCAATAGGACCTTTTCCAACTTATCAGAATATTTCTTCAATTTCCCTGTAAATAATACAAAATAAATAAAGTTAAGAACGTTTGGTTGGTAAATTCGTGTGTACTGACTGGGAAAGGAGAGGTAAAAGAAGATGGGGAGAGATGTGTGTTGCCGTGAGCAATAAGATATTTTTCAGGGATTTCCAAGAGGACCATTTTGCTGACCCCCCCCCCCCCTCAACTTCCCAAAGGCACGAGGGATTTTCTGCAATGCAATAACCAGTGAGAGCCCAGATATCTATCTGTAGTTTTTGTAATTGAAACAACACAGCAAAATATGTCAATTCACTGAACAGTCAAGAGAGCAAGTCTTCCTTTGATAAGTAAGAGAGGTGGAGCTGAACCAGGACATGCTTTGGCCAACCATGAACAAACCTTAACAAACGACTGAAGAGAGCCTAATGAGAGTATTTACACAGCTCTGATGTCGCCAGCGCGGGCCCATGCAGATGGCTGTGAGAGCGTGCTGGGCTTGCTTCGAAAAATTGGAAGCTGCTTGCCCCCTTTTCCATCCAGGGCCACAGCACCCTGCGAGCTGGAGGACCACGAGGGATGGAGAGGAACATGCCATGGGGTGAGTGCAAGTGTTGGCAGCCCGTGGCAGCCAAGCTGCCCCGAGACCCGAGATCCTGACAGCCTCAGGGGAGCCGTGTCCCCCAAAGGCAAAACTGCTGGCCGGCTTTCAGACCCCAACGAAACCAAGGCCAAGTTTTGCTATACAAAACTGCACGTACAAGCTGCCAGCATGGCAGGAACGGTCCTCACAGCCTGAAAGAGATGCCATCTGTGGTGGCCGGACACTTTACCTCTGGGTACAAACGTCTTGTTGGCCAAAGCTCTCCAGAAGAGCAGCCAGACCCATTGCAGCAGCTGATCCCATTCACTTCATTTGAAATATAGCCATTGGTTTGGGTTTTTGTTCCTAGACATTCACACCAAACTTGCAGGGAGGTGTACATTCAAAATTCAGATTCACACTGCTTAAAGGTTTTGTTTCAAGTGCTACCTGTACAACTTCAAGCCTCATTAAATTATAATATAGAGTTTTTTAGTGAACTCGGCTGGTAAATGCTGGGCTGTTCATATGTTCCCTGAAAAAAGGTCTTCCACGTGACTATGAGTTGTAGATGTAAAACAAAATCCCAACAAAGCATAAACCCAAACATTTCCCAGAGAAAGCCAGCATGCTCTTTTTATAACACATGAAAAATTATCACAATCAAATTCCATTGTAAAATGCACTTCAGAATTTGTTTCACCATCTTTATTACCTAGACAACTGGGATATTTTTATTTTTCCCGAAGTAGAAGCAAGTATCTAAATGAGAGGAAAATTGATGATATATGGCCAGCAAGTGGTTATGAAAAATAAGGGGCCAAAATTTATCTCTATCATTACTATACAATGAAGCTCATGTGCTATGAACAGCTACTCTAATGGAATAAATCAGAATGGCACCAATGATCATAATCCTTATTCTTTACGGTGCAGCCTAGAAGTCAGGATTCGGGATCCCATTTTTCTTGGCATTGTGAGAAGTAGCGTGGAGCAGACAGCTGGCGAGGTAATAACCTGTGTGACGGACAGGATGCTGCAGGAGGGAAAAGCAGAGAGGGTCAAAGGTTGGGAGATGGGGACGGCGAAATAACAGGGAGCAGAAGTTACAGCTTGTCGTTTACCTAAAAGGTGCCAGCGGGGCAAGCTGCAGCCGTCAGGGCACGGCGAGATTTCAAAAAGGATTTAAAGGTTAACATAACAGCTTACAGAAATAATTGGGGCCTTCCCCCCCCCCACCTCCCTGTGCAGGAGGGTGGTGTAGCAGATAACGGGAGCGGAGGGAGGCAGGCGGAGAGGGGATGGGCGAGGGACGGAGAGAGTATTTCTCAAGCGCTGCTGGGGAGGAAGGGGCAGGATGGCATCGATGGGGACGTCTGCTTCCAGACCATACATATGGTCTGGATGAGGATCAAAATAACCTGGAAAAATTCCTCTCGGGTAGAGCTGAGGGACAGCTAAATCGTGCAGGCGAGGTGAGGAGCAAGGTGAAACGCCAGAAAGAGCATCTGGCGCGTCGTTGTAGGGAGTTACGTGGGGCAGCGCGGCTGGATGGGAGTCAGAGAACAGCCTGGGGCCCCTGAGGAAGGAACAGGCTGGAGCGAGGCAGACCCTGGACTGATATGCAAAGGAGCAAGATTCGTATTGGCATTTCTAGGAAGAAAAAGGCTACAATATAAATCCAGACCTGCTAGAAAAGGCACACAGGAGAAAATGCTTCTTGTTGCTGCCCTGTTAGTAGAACTACTTTAATTAACAATCAATCATTAATAGGTGAGGAACGGATTCTTCCAGATGTTATTCACATGTCATTACTCAATTAATGTACTCAAAACAAAGTAGAAAATAATAATTTCAGGATAAACACTCTCACTGACAGGCAGCATACAATAATTCTTAAATATCTTTAAATGAATCGCAGGGGGTTTTGTTAACCTAGCTGTTCCTCTTGGAAGTGACATAGTGAGTAAGGAGGAATAAGTGAAAAAGGAGGAATAAGTGAAAAAGGAGGGACGGTGGGGAATAAGTGGTAAAACCTGTATTATCTGCAAAACAGCCCTCTCCTCTTCACAGTAGTACTCACCAGCTTCACATCTTCCTCACGCCCTCAGCGGTCCTCACCGCTTAGGAAGAGGTTTGCTGGAGGTACGCCTTACGACCAGAGAACGTGGAGATGTGTCGCTCACCCAGACGCCGATGCTTACGATGATGTTTGACCTCAGAGAAAAAGATACTATGGAAAAAGAGGCCTAGAGAGAGCATTTCTTTAATTGCATAGATAAAATAATGATAATAATAATACAGTAGAAGCTGGCCCATGCGCCTGTAGCTGGGTATGCATTGGCTACAGCATCCATCTCGCTCTCCTGACAGGGTCAAGGCTGCAGGGAGCATCCCAGGCTGGCAGTGCCGGGCAGGTGAGACCACCAGCCCATCCGGGCTGGTAGCCCCTCACGCCGGAGCTGGGGAGCTGAGCTGTGCGTCCAGCCAAGGTCAAGGCCCCGGTTGCATCAACAGAATTATTTTTGTCGGGGAAGCTGCCAGCAGCTCCAGTGCAGGCGGCTGGGCTGCAGTACTGTACACCACAGGCCTCAGCCCTGGTTATAATTTAGCTTGGCTCAGTCTCAGCCTCAGCTAAAGAACTATTTAATTTTTAACGATTTCACATTATGTATTTTATACATTTAAATTCATGGAAATGTTTACTTATATACTTATATTTCATGGACTATAAAACAATAATAACAAACTCCAAATTAGTCATTTCCTTTCAGATAATAAAGTCACAATGAGAAGAATTTGTAGCTTCCAATTGTTCCAACCAGTGTTTGAAACAACATGAAAATCTCTTCAGCAGTCATTACCGCCTAATTGTTTTGGAAAGCTGCAAGAGAATTACCATAGCTTTTTGTTGTTGTTTGCTTTGCTAAAGAAAAGTTCATTCCATTCAAAATTATTAACTATTTCAATCTCTTTATTCCTCAAAACAAAACAGTTAAGTGAATTGGGGAATTCTGTTGAATGTTCTATCAAAACATTTCTCTACAAAATAAATCCTACAGCTCGTTTCTCTTGAACCTGACAGAGAGCAACTCAGATCTGCCAAAATACGTTGTCTTAAGTTCATTGCCAACGTATATTTTGTGGTGAATTGAATATCCATATGCAGGTTTGGCAATCCCAGTTTAGTGCTGGGGGCTGTCGAGCTCCTGAATTATGCATTTCATTCTGTAAACACAAAAGAAAAAGTCTTTACAATATGATTAGTTTATTTGGTATTTTTAAAGATCATTATGATTTATCTAATAATTAATAAGAGAATGTATCTCATGTATTTTATCTGGGGGATGCTCCTGTATTCCTGCCTAGGGGATGCCAGGGGAAGGTGCAGGATTTCTCTGGCAGCTTTAAGTAGCGCAGGTACAACAGAAAACCAAATGTGAAGTACTCGAGAGAGAAGACAAAGAAACCTGATGTTCAAGTACTAGTCTGAGACTCAGAACATCTTGTTCCTAACTCTGTTACAGATTCCCTGTAGCAACTTGAAATATGAGCAAGGGAGGTAGCACCTGCGCAGTCCCTGCCTTCTCCAGGCTTCGGGCTCTTCCAAGCAGGAGATGGTTGTTCCTGTCCTACTGCAAGCACTGAGGCAATGAAAATAAAAATAACACTTTGCTCTACATATATGATCCTTCAAGCCTTCTCTTTACACTCTGTTTATTAAATAGAGTCTATTTTCAGGCCTGCCCCTGGACAAAGTCCTACACATCGAGTCCTGCATTTTTCTCGTAAATACACCTGGATCCAATCTGAGATCAGTGCACCAGAGCACACAGAGTTTTCCAGGATTAAACTATTTATTCTTATGCCTCGTCTCAGACTGAGGAGATGCTTGGGAACCCTTAATATCTTAGCTTTAATTTGTTTCTCATTATTGTCCTGTCAAGTCTTACAGAAGCTGATCAAAGTTTATGAACAGCTCTGGAATTAGGGAACACAAATGGGGCACAGTACAGCTTTTCACACCTCAACTGTTGTTGATTTCATCAGTGATTTCACTGTGTCTCCTCTGAAAGACCTTATTTCAGTTTTTTATGGGCAGATTCAATAACTACCTCCACAGTCCGAGAGAGTATCACATCTGGCTGCATGCTTATTCTAGATTTCAAATTCTACTAATCATTTGTGTGGTGGATAAACTCTAGGCCCATTCTTTAAGTACCATAATCCTGATTACAAGACAAAAATCCAAAGCTCCTAAAGCAATGCACACATGTGCCCGCTGGCAGCTAAGGCGGGATTTTTCTGTAACTCAGTCAAAATCAGTTGTTCACACAAATAGCTTAGTCTTTTGGCATTCCTGAAACATATGAAAAAAGGGATGACCAATGCCTGTGTCTATCACATCTACAGTAGCACTGTAGATACTACAGATATATAATATATAATCAACAATCTTTGTGTCAGTACAAATGGGTGATTCTTATAAGCCTTGTTTTCACTGGATGTTACCAACCCAAGAGGTCAGTAAAACCTGTTCATACTCCTCCCATTGCATGGCAAATGAACCCAGTTAGCAAATAAAATGCCAAAATAATATCACTAGTCTCTGATATTGAGTAGAGAATGCCTCTGTGGTATGCAGATCTCATTATTTTCAGTTATAAAGTATATCCGATTGCCTTTTTTTGGTGTTTGCACATTACTGCCATTAGATGCCTTAAACATCATGCAGTGCCATAGAAACTGCAGAGAGGTGATGACCCCGTGCCACTGCTTCTTCCATGTGGAAAAATACTCCCTTACATAAAGAATATTCAGAAAAAAAAATCAGAAAAAATATATTCAATATTTAGCCAACACCCTGGTTTCTACAGGAGTGTTTCAGCAGCAGCCGGCGCCTAAGTCAGTATGATTCATTGGATCAATAATTCTAAGGTCTGTACCTAAAAGGTTGAAAAATGTGATATAACCTGGCAGAAGAGTAATGATTGTAATGTTCAGGAAAATGGTTAATGAGGCTTGGAAAAAGCAGACTTTGGGGGGGAGAGAAATATGTACAGGTTTAACCTTGCACACTAGCTTTAGCAGAACATTCTGTCTTTCAGGTTAACTCTAAAGTCCCCATACTTTAAAAGACATCTTTATTTTCCTGACATTTTCGCTCTTTTACTGATTGGCCTTTTCCTTTCCCCATTTTCATGCACTGGTTATGGGAGGAGGACATGGCCTCTCTTCCAGCTCACAATATCCCTAATTGTTGCATGTTGAACGGCTGATTTTGCTAGCACAGTTACATAAAGACACTGAAATTAAGTTTACCTACTTTCTCCCTTAACTGAATGTTTTAATTCCTTCTATTTTCCCCTCCATCAGTTACTATCCTACTCTAAATAATAAAATCTTTTCCCAGCTCCATGCTTTCGCATGCTTTCATTTCCCTCAGATGGTTTAATACCATCCTATACACAAGTATTTGGGCTCAGAGCAAGACAAATAACAGTAATACTGAGGCAGCCGAGGCTGTTGATATTATTTTAGCATTTCATTATTCTAAGAAAAAGACACTGGCAACTACTACAATTTCCTATTGTTGTCTCTCAATCCTTGTGCAGGACCACCTGGTCCATGCATTTCACCACAATCTGTGCCCATTTTGGGATGCATGTGATGGTATCTGCCCTTCTGCTTTACTTGAGATAGGAATAAGATGCCCCTCTTTAGACCAATAGTATCAGGAGATCAACCTGAAGAGAGAAATATTAGAAAAGTGATCTAGAACTGTTTATCCAGATAGTCAAAACCCCACCTTCCCCCTCAGCAAAGCAGCCACCCTCTGTTACCACCAATACATTTTTTTCTTAAAAATACAATTTACCATTAATTCATTCATCTTCCAGAAGCTGAACAAAGGAAATGCACTTGGTAACAGTGGCAAAATATTCTACAATTTGTCCTGAATTTGTCAGTCTGCATAAGCAAGAGAACTATTAGCGATCTCAGTGCCGCCAATGGTGTTGCAAGCTACGTACTCCCTCCCCATCTGTAAAGCATCATGTCCATGGTGAAGACAATTAGATGTTTCTGATCTCTTTTCTATAATTCACTTTCCTATCTAATCAACAATTATCCATAATGAACTTTCTGTTGGTAGTTCAAACTCAGCAGTTTCTTTTGCCTAGTGCGAGACATAAAGGAAAAACTGGTGGCAAATGGCATATAATGTTTTATGAAGTGATTTCTGAATAATCACACTTTAATTTTAAAGCTGTTTAACAGCCATAGCAAATGGCAGACAGAAGAACTGAAGTGAGAAGTGTGACCTAAGAAACCGATGCAAATTCATTTGGAAAAACCCTTTATTAGAGAAGGGTCTCCTTGTCACAGATCTATAAATCATGCAGTAAAAATGCAGCTTAATTGTAGAAGCAAATAATTTTATCATTTTGTATCTTTGTAGCCATCCGGGTGGTAATAATGGTGCAAGTAAACAGAAATATTTTTGTCATGGCTGAAATTCTATGGAAAGTTGGAAGAGGTTATGAATTGACCCCGTTACTCATAATGTCTCAGACAGAGAAATAACTTGGAGATTGGTTTGCGTGGACACTTGAATTAATCAATAGTCCAAACTCTAAGGTCAAGCTAATCCACCTGCTCCCTCTTAGCAGAACTCACACTGCTTTTGGATGCTTCAGAAGTCTTTGGAGAAGCTCCTGGGAGAGTCTCTGCTGAGCAGGGCAGGTGGCCAGCTGGGCAGGGCAAACACTTCCAAGCTGTGTAGAATTTTCATGCAAACACACCCAATCTCACCTCCAAAACTTCATGGACTTCAGTTCTGATGGAAGCCTGGAACAGCTGCTGTGTTGGCCCTTTCTTTCCTCTTGCTGTGTAGGCGGGCTGGAGGCTGCACACCAACTCTCAGGGCTCACAGAGGAGGTGGCACAGCCAAAGCCCACCAAACCACCGTGAGAATCTCTGCGCTGGTGCTTGGACCACCTCCTCCTTCACCGACCTTGGTGCCTGCAGAGTTGTTGCTCTCACATACTCTCACTCCTCTCTCCGGCTACCATTGCGCAGCAGTTTTTCCCCTCCTTAACTGTGTTATCCCAGAGGCACTACCACCATCATTGATGGGCTCAGCCTTGACCAGCGGCAGGTCCCTCTTGGAGCTGGCTGGTGTTGGCTCCATCAGTCATGGGGGAAGCTTCCCTGGAAGCCACCCCTGCAGCCCCCCCTACTACCAAAACCTTGCCACAAAAGCCCAATATAATCATTTAGCTATCACAGACTGATATTTCCAGGTTGGTTTTGCCCCAGAATATCCAGATGTAAAAGAGAAGACCATGCGGTCCCTTGCAGGGGGCTGCAGTTTGCTGGGTGTCACATACCCAACGTTTCAACCCATCGCCAGTTAACAGCTGCAGCACTCAGTGAGGAAAATATTTGGCTGGGTACCATCAGAATGGTACTAAATTAGCCAGCATCAGGTTTTCCTGTCATGCTGGAGAAAAAAAGCCCGTGCGATGTAACCACCCCAAGGGCAGAACCACATCTGGAGCCAGGGAAGGGCTTCTGGAGCCGCAGCAGCCCTTTGCCTGCTGTTTTCCCAAGTTTCTCTAACAAACCTATCAACGAAGGCAAGAGCTAAAGGAAATCCTTCCTGGAAAAGCATGCATTTATCTTCACTAAAACTGAGAAGCGACTGCTTCCCCTCTTGAGAGGAATTTTAATAGTGAAGGTGTTTAAATGTGTTGAGAGTGCTCAGGTACGACTTGCAAACCAGTTATTTTAGCTGCAACAGAGGGCTTTTTGAAGGGGAAGAGAGAAGAACTGAGTATTTTTGAAAGCAGTAGTAGTTGTTTTTCTTTCTCAGATACCTCTTCTGGAAACACACTGTCATTTGCAATGCTTCAAAAATGCATTGTAAATATTAAAATATTATGTGTTTATAGGGGAAAAAAGGATAAACTACCCCTTATATGTATTTGTTTTCCAGTGCATCAACCTGCAGTCTCAGGTACGTCAGAGCAGCTCAGACCTGTGGATTATTTGATCAATAGCAAACCGAAATGAAAATATTTTCAGTTCTCTGGAAAAAGTCAAGGAACAGAGAAATAGTAACAGAAGCAGTGATTCGATCAGAGGGAGCTGTAGTAGGTGGCAAAAAACTGTAGGACAAATGTCAAGCACACAAACAAATAGTCCTGTTGAAGTGAAAAAACATGAGTTATCAGAGTGTCTTTTAGAAGGGCTCAATGGGTCAAGTCTCTTCCTCCTCAAGCAGTGGTCTTGTTGGAAACAAAAAATTATTCATGGAGGTAAAAACATGTGAGGCTGCAGCATTTGTCAAATTCACTGTCCTGATTTTTAAGCAGTGGTCACTTCGACCTTCCTGTCATTTTTAGACTTGAAAACAAAGACAGGAAAAAGCATGGGGTTTAGGAGCATGCAAGAATAACTGTTTTTTAAGTCCTGATGTTTGCAAATGCCTCTTTGCTTAACAAAAAGAGTTTAAACTTACAGGAAAAAAAAAAAAAAAAAGAGAAGACAAATGGGTTTTAACTGGTAGGAGTGAGCTGATGGTTTTTGTAGGACCGTCAAATATTACAGGAATAGTTCATTCGTTCTATTGTCGGGCAAAAGACAAGTCAGAAGCAAGAACAGAATTTTTATATTAGTCTCGGATTTACTAGAAAATATTCATTTTACCATTCCGAACTGAAGATTAAATTTAGACTAGAGCTGGACTGACATCAGAGGGGAGCGTTGCTGCCCCTCTGGCAGCAGAGCTGAACTCCAGCACGGCGGTACCCAACCTGGTAAGGGCCGACCCTCCTTGCTGTAGAAGAAAAGATGTTTTAAGGATGTGCTTGTTCCCTGAGACCTCAGCCCAGCCGAGTTCACCCTTAAAACAGGGGAAAAAGCCCAGCTCATCCTGGCCAGCCCAGGAGCGGGCAGCTCAGCGCACCCCCAGGCCAGGGCAAAGCCCCCTGTCAAGCGGAGTGAGGAGGCGGAGGTGGAAGAGAAAAAATATCCTTCGTCTGCGGGAGTCATGAAAAAGGTATTGTGGAGAAATGCCTGGAGGGGTGGTGATAAAGCACAGTAACAAAGAAAAGCGCTACAGTCCAAGAGCAGAAAGTACCAGAATTAATCAGGCAACGGGAGCTGCAGAGACCTAGGCACAGACGGCACCAGCTGACGTGGGGACAGTCCCAGTGATGTCACAACTGTCAGAGATTGCTGGGTGTTGTTCCAAAACACCCAAACACCTGTCTCAGCCAGCGGCCTCAGATTTGCAAACACAGATGTTTCCGTTTCTGGCTTTCACGGCAGCTGACAGGTTATCAAAGCATCAGGAGTGAATCAATGTGTCACTTACCTCCCCAAAACTTCCCTCCGGCGAGTTACCACCGATGCTGGCAGCTCGCAGAGGTGGCCACATCCATCTAAATTACGCCCACCCTGCTGATTTAAAAAGATGCTCTGTTAGATAATGATTGGGATGAGCTACCTGTCTTCGGACAATGCGATTGCTCTGAGGAGCGGGGCAGGAACAGACCAGAAGGTCCTCATCACCTCCTTGTGCCTTTGCCAGGGCCCCTGGCGTAGGCAGAATAAGTGTCTGCCAAAGCCTCCTATTGCTGGGGGCAGCAGAAAAAGCACGTCAGCTCCTGCCTGCTTCACCAGCAGTGGAATGGGCTGCGGGAGCTGCCCTCCATCCCCAGTGGTGCCCCCACAGCAGGGGCTGCTTCAGCTGATCCCCAGCCCCTTGACACAGGGACATGTGTCCCCTGCCCTCCTTGGCAGCTCTGCAGCAGGCAGGCAGCTTGTGGCTTCCCGAGGGTAAGGGTAAAATGGGGGTCAATGATTAAAAATGGTATTTACTTTGATTCCCTGGGTAAAGTACAGTCTTACAGGCAGGTTAGAGGTTGAATGAACCTTACTCTAGAAAGGTAGGGTCCCCTCTCCAAGCTCTTCCAGCCGCCCACAACATATAGGATTTTAGATCTTTGTTAAATATTATTATTGTTATTAGATACCTGCACAGGATCACCTGTTTGTTTCTTGTGGAAACTCTTGTGAAGTTCAGGTATTTCCCCACTCCACAGGTTATCCGCAAATGGGCTTCTCTAACCTACAGAAATCAGGCCAGAAATCCCAAATGCATCAGACATCAGGATCTGGAAAACTGTCACTCAAAGGCTTACTGGATGAACATTTCTTAAGTGCTTTGCGACTAGGGTCTCTCAGAGTGTTTGGGTCTTATTATATAGTAACAGACGTAAGGCCCATCATTTTATCCAGGTGTATTTTTTTACTCCTTCACTTTATACTTAGTTGGATGAAGTAGTGCTGGTGGATTAGGTGCTTTCTTTGCATCAGACATGGAAATGTACTCCACAAAAA